>JAHFWJ010000164.1:0-61982 GCA_028555115.1 Himalopsyche japonica
TGCATTGTCCGACAAAATCTAATATCACCGGGTAATGCCGTAAGTACGTAATGCATTTTACAGAAAATGCAGTCTAGTTTTCGTCCTTGTTGTTGTTAAATTGCATTCATGTCCTGGATATAATAACTTGCTGCACAAAATGGTCGTTCGGAAGTAGAGATTTAAAAAATAAAACGAACATGGATGAAAATTGAATCAGATTTTGGTGTGAAAGTTTCTATTGTTAACTGACTGACTAAAAAAGACTCTGTAGAAACGGTTGATTTCAGTGTGTTGATATTTGACACTTAATAAATTATAATAAATGAGTTGAAATTTTTAAACGTAGTTTAGCAGGAAACGAGTAAAATAATAAAACGCAAATTTTAGTTTATTTATTGAAATGGTTTTTACTAGGTAGAACTGCATTACAACACGGTGGAAAAATAGCAATGTATTTTAAGTCCACATAACTTATAAGGTATAAAGAGCAATTCAATATAACTTATAATTTTTGTAGAGCTTTGTAGAATTTCGTAGATATTGATAAAATTCATTTCTATTTTTTTCGCAATTTTATAGTGGAGTTCTTCCGAGTAAATGCCAATTATATAAATATATAATTGATAGCAAGGTCTTCAAGACAAATAAATGTACTTTTAAGGTGTTAACTGTCACTTCTTGATGGAAAGGCATTATATTTTAAATAATAAAAACACATTTTTTAGTACTTATTTCCACAATATATTTTTTGATCAGGACTGGTTTCGCTCATCGCGAGCATTATCATCAGTTGATAATGCTCGCGATGAACTCTGATCTTATGTGGAAAATAAATACTAAATGTGTTTTTAATATTTAAAAAAAAAAATGTACGTTAAAATTTAGTTCTAATGAGGGCGAAAGCCGAAATATTTATCAACTCTATATACATTATAAATTTTGTACAACTTTGTAGAATTTTGTAGAAGTTAATAAAAAAGCAACATAATAAAATACATTGCTACTTTTTCGGTGTTACAGTGGAGCTCTTTCAAGTAAATGATAATTCAATCATTATATATAATTGATGAAAATATCGGTTCAACACGGTGAAAAAATAGCAATGTATTTTAGTTCTACAAAATTGTTTTTAACAAATATAGTTGATAGCTATTTCGGCTCACGCCATCGTCAGAACTATGCTTAAACTATCATTTGCTTATCTATATATAGCTGTGCAGAAAAGGCACACAACACATTCTCTCTCCTGTTCCAACGGCCTAGCTTGTTACTTTAACACAATGACACTAAATTTTCAAAATTCTAAATGAAACAATAGGTGTCTATGACAATAAGATTATATGTGGGACGGAAGTGGTCCTTCTGGAAGCAAATCAGACCACCCCTTTTTGTACAACGGCTGGACAAGTGGCGATACTATTATGTTCGTTTGTTCGTTAAGAATCCTTTGTGATAATTGGTGTCTATTGATTTCCAGCTGTTCCAAATCCGTTATTCTCCGACCCTTACTACAAAGATGCAAACATTTAGGGGCTGAGTTTGATTTTATATTATGTGAATTGTGAATCTGTTTTTTTACTGTTGAATGATCTTACATGTTCCTTAGCTCGAGTGTTATAATGGAGTTCTACCAAGTGAATGCCAATTCAATCAATATCGGTTTATTTCATCAAGACAGATAAATGTACGTTCAAAGATAGTTCTGATGAGGGTGAAAGCCGAAATAGCTATCAACTCTATAAACATTATAAATTTTCTAGAAATTTGTAGAAGTTGGTAAAATAGCAATATAATAATAAAACTCGTTGCTATGTTGTCATGAGCTCTAGTGGAGTTCTTACGAGTAAATATAAATTCAATCTATATATAATTGTTAGCAATTTCGGCTTACGCCTTCAAGACAGATTTTTATAGTGGAGTTTCCTTCCAAGAAAATGCCAATTCAATCGATGTATTGTATAATTGACAGCTGTTTCGGCCTTAAGACAGGTAAATGTACGTTTAAACATTGTTTAAACAAAGGGCGAACGCCGTATTAGCTATCAGATATAACTCACAAAATTTTTAGATCTCAAACACATTCCTATTTTGTAACCGTATTATAATGGAGTTACACCAAAGTAAGAGATTGTACAAAATCGTTGCGCGCAATTTTTCAGCATATTTTCAACGCGAAAAATAGCCGAAATCCAACCATAACACAACATAAAGACGGCGCTTAAATCTCCGCAGAACATCCCCCGTGATCCTAAATCATTGACGGCCACCTTACGGCGGGTTCTTGCGGATGCGCTCCCATAACTCACCCCTTTGTGGTGCTGACACCACGCCTGACTTACGCCCCTCGACCCTTTGTGGCGCTCGGCTTCTGGTCTCCAAGAGAGGAGACTGACCCCGCGGATTGAAGGGCCTTATTGAATCGAGATAACTTTAGAAATAATCGCGGGTGACGGTATTAAAGCTACAGCATCCGGACATTATGGTGGCCCTACTCGCCCTATGGTCGTCGGACAATAGCGTTTAGGCACAATAAGGTTTTGATCGTCTTGGAATAGGAACTCGATTTCTCAACAATAAACACGCAATTAAATAATAACAACACAATGTTAAGTTTTTTTTTTTTTTTTTTTTTTTAAATAATAAAAACACATTTTTTAGTACTTATTTCCACAATATATTTTTTGATCAGGACCGGTTTCTTTAATCGCGAGCATTATCAACTGATAGAATACAATTTACAAACAAGTCTATTTATACAAAACAAAAAATTAATTTGAGTTAATGGTAGCAGGTGTACAAAACCATGGGTACAAGAACTAGGAAACGATTTACATAAAATCATACAATATTGATACAAATAAAGTAAATTAGTATAAAAATTAAATGTTCACAATCACTTATTAAGAATTAAAATTACAATTATGGTAAATCAATAATCCATTAGGAGCTCTAAACAATCAATAAGGAAGTAAGGAGTGGGAAATTTTTAATGACGAAAGTAACCCACAATCACTACTTAATGGAACAAAATAAATTAATACATGAGAAGTCGATTAAAGATGAATCGATGAGATGGGAAGATATGGTCAGTCAGGGGCGTTCCAATATTTTCTGTAAAAAAATTAAAGTAAAGGGAGGCAATATCATTTTTCAAAAAAAAAAAAAATATTTATTTGAAATATATATTTATTAATCTAATTTAATGAGTATAACAATGGTGACGACGCAAAAGTAGTTTGTTCATTTATAAGGTTAAAATTAGGCAAAAATTTATATCGATTAATTTCAAGGATTTCTTGTTTATCTAATTTCAGTGATTTGTTATTGAAATGTAGGATTTTGTAGTTTATAGTAAAATCACATGAATGTTTATTTTGAAACAAATGGTTTCCAAAAGTAGAAATCTCATCGCCTTTTTTGGCACAAGCTAAATGTTCCTTAAATCTAGTATGAAAGGATCTTCCTGTTTGACCAATATACCTAGCCTCACAGGAATCACATTTTAGAAGATAAATACCACTTTGGCTTAAAATATTAATTTTGTCTTTCGTGTTAACTAACATTCGACTAAGATTATGATTGTTATAAAAAGATACATTAAAAAGTTTTTTGTCTAACTTAGTAAATAGCACTGGCTTGGCACACTAGTAAATAGGCTCACTACATCATTTACTAGTGTGCCTATATCTGACCTAAAGTCAGCGATTGTTGATTTCATAGATATGAAAAATCTTAATCCCGGTTGGCTACAGATGTAAAATCAATCATTAGCATTGCATAGATCAAAATTATTTTAAATTTAAAGATAAATTTTATAAACAGTTGGATGGTTTGGCAATGGGTAGTCCATTGTCACCAATTTTAGCTGATTTTTTCATGAATTTGATTGAATCAAAAAATTTCAAAATTAGATCTTTTTAAAAATATCATCTATTGGTATAGATATGTAGATGATATTTTAGTACTTTGGGGAGGTACCGAAAGGCAACTGCATACTTTCTTGAATAATATGAATAAGATTCATGGTTCAATTCAATTCATAATGGAATTGGGTATGCATAAAATAAACTTTTTAGATTTAACCGTTGAACTAATTAATAATCGTCATAGTTTCAGTATTTACAGAAAAGAGACTTTTAGTGACAATATCATAAGTAGCTCGTCTAGACACCACATTTCACATAAGTTGTCAACTTTTCATTCCTTTATTCATCGCTTGTTGACAATTCCTATGACAGAATCAAATTTCAATTTATAATTAAACACCATTAAACAGATCGCACTTAACAATGGATACGATGCAAAGTTGATTGATCGACTTGTCTTTAAAAAAACTAAAAAATTAGCTTTATTAAATGTAACCTCGAGCTTGATGATTGATGTTTCCTCCGTTGAAAAACGTTGGGTAAAACTAAGTTATTTAGGCCGAGTTTCTGAAAACATATCCAAGAAGTTAGACAAAAAACTTTTTAATGTAACTTTTTATAACAATCATAATCTTAGTCGAATGTTAGTTAACACGAAAGACAAGATTAATATTTTAAGCCAAAGTGGTATTTATCTTCTAAAATGTGATTCCTGTGAGGCTAGGTATATTGGTCAAACAGGAAGATCCTTTCATACTAGATTTAAGGAACATTTAGCTTGTGCCAAAAGAGGCGATGAGATTTCTACTTTTGGAAACCATTTGTTTCAAAATAAACATTCATGTGATTTTTCTATAAACTACAAAATCCTGCATTTCAATAACAAATCACTGAAATTAGATAAACAAGAAATCCTTGAAATTAATCGATATAAATTTTTGCCTAATTCTAACATAAATGAACAAACTACTTTTGCGTCGTCACCATTGTTATACTCATTAAATTAGATTAATAAATATATATTTCAAATAAATATTATTTTTTTTTTGAAAAATGATATTGCCTCCCTTTACTTAATTTTTTACAGAAAATATTGGAACGCCCCTGACTGACCATATCTTCCCATCTCATCGATTCATCTTTAATCGACTTCTCATGTATTAATTTATTTTGTTCCATTAACTAGTGATTGTGGGTTATTTTCGTCATTAAAAATTTCCCACTCCTTACTTCCTTATTGATTGCTTAGAGCTCCTAATGGATTATTGATTTATCATAATTGTAATTGTAATTCTTAATAAGTGATTGTGAACATTTAATTTTATACTAATTTACTTTATTTGTATCAATATTGTATGATTTTATGTAAATTGTTTCCTAGTTCTTGAACCCATGGTTTGTACACCTGCTACCTTTAACTCAACTTAATTTTTTGTTTTGTATAAATAGACTTGTTTGTAAATTGTATTCTATCAGTTGATAATGCTCGCGATGAGCGAAACCGGTCCTGATCAAAAAATATATTGTGGAAATAAGTACTAAAAAATGTGTTTTTATTATTTAAAATATAATGCCTTTCCATCAAGAAGTGACAGTTAACACCTTAAAAGTGATCCTGGTGTTTATTAACTCAAAATTTTGTGAACGATAGCCATGTGTTAAATATATTGTTTCAGTTGATAATGTTTGGGATGAGCAAAACAAGTCCTGATTTTAGACATAAATCAGTACTAAACAGGTAAGAGATTTTGATGTACATTGTTTTTGTTAGTTATTGGTAATATACCTGTTTTTTAATGTTAAATATTTATCTATGTTAATCTAATTTTCTAATTATTTTTCATAAAAAAGTGTGTAACAAAAGATACAAATCTATAGAAACATGTGTGTAGGCTTCTCTTTTACTCTGATGTGAGTGAGTGAGAAGTAAGTGCGTCTTTGAATTTTTAATGCTTTGAAGGTTTTTTTATTTTTTTTTCAAATTGTGTCGTAATTTTGGTTTTTGACATGAATTTAAGGTATTTGTTTTTTTTTAGCTTAAGAAGTCATCCATAATAATTTGATGTATTTAAAACACCCCTAAAGCGTTTCATCACAAAGTATTGACTAAATAGAAAGTACATAACAACCCCCCCCCCCTCTTTGGATGACCATCAATGAGTTATGGGTAAGATTAATTCATAGATTTTCTAAAAAATTGTGAAGTTTCTAATGGTATAAAATTTATTTGAAAAATATTAGATGTAAGTGTTCGAATGTGAAATAAAGAATTTTTTTAAAAATAATTTCTGATTAGTACAAAGATTACTCAATAGATGGCAATCTATCAGGTCTTTCGTCGTATATAAAAAAACATAAAAATAAAATGCATTTAAATTATATACAAGTATATTTCACGAGTATAATAGCGTTGAATTATTTTATTGATGTCGGATGTAAATGTAGAGCAAATGGCCGCAAAATGAAAGTATAAACAACACAGGTAATGTTTACGAGAATACTTTTTAATTTCTTTTCTCTTCTCGTGTACAAATAGAACTAGGGAGAAACTTGACTCAAGCTAAGCGTTTTTAGCGGATTATTTAAATGGATGTCTCCGGGTGGAATCAATAAAACTATTTAAAAAAAAAACAATTGTTTCATTGCGATTCGAACCTGTTAGATGTATAATTAGAGCCGACGAAGTTAACCACTCAACCATAGACACGAGCTAGAGCTCAACGTGTTTTTATTATTAAAAACAAAAATCGGAAATTTATTAATCTGATAATGTTGTGTAATAAATTTGATTTGTTTTACAAAGTGACAAGTACCAGGCAGTCATTCTCTTGCTTTTTTTAATTTTTAATATTGATAAAACTTTCTCATTGAGCAATACTGAGACCTGATCATGTCCAATGAACAATTTAATTAAACTTAGTTCATAGACTTGTTCAGTTGATATCTATAAACAATTCTTCATTACTTTATATATATTATATAATTATGACAAATAATAAAAGTTCCATTTATGTCTAAACTCTAAACCTAAAATGGATGTAATTAGGAATCTATAACGAAGACAAACTGAGACTATAATAGTAAACATAAAGGAATACAATTTGGTTTTAAATTAAATCAGTTTGACACAAGAAAAGTAAACAAAAAAAAAACGAAGATACATACTAAACAATTTATCAACTTAATCAATTAAAACTGTTAATTTATATAAATTTATCTAAGATAATTTATCTATCTACTTGGATTCAAAGAAAAATGATATTGTGTATAAAAAAAAAACATCACATGCAAATTAACAATTTTTGAATTATTTTTTAATTCACGATCGAAATGTATGACATAGAACTGTGTTTAGTAAAGTAACAATATGGAAGTATTTAAGTCTTCAAAATTTTTACGTGTTGTTGAAAGCTATTTCGGTTGTCGTCATCGTCAGAACTATGATGAATTTACATAAGATTTATGTACTGTTTAAGAAGAGATAGGCAATGAATCGTCTTATCTATTCTAGAATGTTATTTTTAGATATTTAATAAGTTATAGTGTTGTAAAAAACTACAATACATAAACCCAGCAAGTTAAAAAAAATTAGTCGTTAAAATAAATGTACTAAAATTTCTTTACTATGCAGAAATTATTTAAGCAGCGGTGATGAGTTGATATTAATTTGGTATTATTATATCCATTAAATTATAATTATTCGAGAATATTAAGTATATTGCCTTTATTAAAAGAATATAGGATACTGGACGCGAATGTTGTATGACTTTTAAGGTGTAGACTGTCACTTCATGATGGAAAGGCATGACATTTTAAATAACAAAAACACATTTTTAAAGTTCTAATTTCCACAATGTATTATATGATGTGGACCGGTTTCGCTCATCACGAACATTATCGATTGATCAGCTGAAACCGATCCTGATCATAAAATATATTATGGAAAAAGTACTAAAAAAATGTTTTCATTATTTAAAAATTATGTTGTATGATTCGGTTTGACGATGATTTACGAATTAAGAATCTGTTTTTTTTTTTATAATATAATGACGTCATGCTTTTTTAAATCCAGTTCAAATACTTATAGCTATCTATCCCATGTATAACGAATCAAATAAACCGCACTAAAATAATTTTGAAGGGTGTTAACACTTAAAATATTAGTATGTATGTAAATCCATGCGATTTTGCGCGCAATATAAGTAGACGTGACATAAAGAATTGGGAGTTTTTTCCAGCATGCTTTCGAGGGAAGGTATTTGAAATAGAAACGAATATTAGTTTTACAGAATAAAGTAATATAAAATAAAAAATACATTCACACATATCATGCGACATTTAATAAAAGAATAATTGAAACACACAATTACTACAATGTGACTAAATTTAATAGTCTAGGCGTGCTTGGAATAGTCCAAAAAACACATAAATAATCAAAGAATACAATAATAAAATATGAAATAAACAAAGTTATTTTTTTTATTTACAATCAAATATTTCGATTGAGTTAATTCTGTATGGTATCGTCGTATTATGTGTATTCAAAATTCGACCGCGTAAACTGTCAAATCGATAAACAAAACGAATTACACCAAAAACAACTAAAGCTAATATTTATTGCTCTCAATTGTCTATGGACTGACGCCACAAATCAAAGTGACAAGTGTTTTATCTATGGAAGTAAATTGTGTAAATATCATAGTATTATATTTATTATATTTCGTTTGCGAACACAATAAATGTCGAGACAAAATAAAGTTTTTATCGAGTCATATTCAAAATATTAATAAAAAAAACGTTGATGTAATGAATTCACATAGATTCAATGAGAGATAACGAAAAATGTCATTGTTGTCAAAAATTACATCTATTTGCTGAATTGTTTCAAATAATAATTAGAAATATCTGTGTTTATGTTATTTGATTATTTTCAGCGTTGAACAAATGTGTTTTTAATTTATGATATCGACTGAACGTGCCTAATATATCAATATTAAATTTGCATTCATGCATGTTTCGTCACTAAAAATCCGGGTTTCGCCTTTTGGTATCTTCAGACATTCTATTACACGGATGCAAAAAAACAGAGGTTAGAACAGTGCAGATAGAATGTCTGAAAATACTAAAAGGCAAAACCCTTGTCGTTAATAAAAAAAGGTGTGAAATTGTACAAAATTTCAATAATACAGATTTAAATGTATTTCGATTACATATCAACCAACTAGAATCGTTGAATATGAATTAAATTAAGAACTAGAAAGCATTAATTATGAAGAAAATATATCAATAATAGTTTTTTTAAAACATTAAAATAACCGATAATTGAGTTCTATATTGTATCGTCGTGAACTGAAGCTTTCATAAGTTCGCGTCCATCCTAGAGGACACTTATCGTAAAAAGGATTACCGATTCTATAATACCTATAACCTACCCAAATGAAGGTACCCACGTGTACATTTTCATGGATTCACGCAACCTTTTTAGTCACTACTCTACGTCTATAATCTCACTGAAATGTCACATCTAAAAAAAAAACAACATAAAGATTTTCTATTGAAACTAAACGAAACTAACGAAAGAACTTTGCAATTTTGCATTACTCTATCTGTATATTTTCTACAATATAATTAACATCTATACTAATCAGCTAATTAATAAATAATAATTAATAAATAATAAATCGCGACTTATTATTGACGATTATTGTAACATCGAACTGAAACTACACGATCATTGCTTTTTTTATAATGACTGACGTGTTCTGTGATTTGAAATTAACATTTTGTTTATAATTGATTTGTTAGACTTGATAAAATAACGAAGCGAAACATTAAAAATGTGTTAGTTAACGAAACAAAAAAAAACTGAATGAATATTTGGTGTTGTTAAAGATTCAAAAGAAAACTACCTAAAGATTATCAAACAAGCTTTTCATACGAAAAATATAAAATATGTTCAAAGTGTTTATCTTCAAAATGTAAAATAAAACGATTTAATGTGGCTGAAAATCCATGTCTGCTACGGAACTAAATTTGTTGATATTTGTGACTTAAATTCGAGGACGTGGATACATATGGCGAAAATACAAAATAATGGTAACGACTGAAGTTGTTTGAGTTGGAATTTCAACATCAAATTTGAATTGTTGAAATTTTTTACGATTTCATAAATTATGCCACTAACGAACTGGGTGTGACCTTTCGGAATCTTCAGGTATTCCATCATACGAATACAACAGAATAAGCTGTTTGCGTCGGTTATATATTATACAAGAGGAATTAATAACACAGACCCTAATGCTAGGATCAAATTATACAATGAAATATTTTTCAATACTATTGATTTAATGAAATGAAAATTAATTTGACTAAGATGAGATATATTAACTCTAAATACTGTTAATGAGAGGATTCTACAATAAATCCACTAAAAAAGAGCACGGCGAAACCAGGGTCGTTAGTAACAACACATATGGAATCGTACAAAATTTCAATAATTCAAATTTAAAAAAAAATTACTAAGCTCATACGTACAGCATAGTAAACATTATAATGGAAATTATATAATGGAAAATAATACAAAAAAATATTTATTCTGACTAATAACGTCTCAACTGTTGAGACGGCTGATTTCAGTGTGTTGAAAGTTTAGATTTTATTCAATTTATTGTTTCTATTTTCAGTGACCTAATTTTTGTATATATAGCCTCATTTGTCTTGATTTGTCCTAATAATCTGGAAAAGTTGTTTTTAATGTATTTGTTTTTGGAGTATCCTTAATACGGGTCAGCAGGGAAAGGGTTAAATGGATGTTGGTGTGCAATCGTAAGCAAAACTGTCGAAGCGACTTTTAATAACATATAATAGAAAATAGTTAACAGTTTTTAAAAAAACTCGTGAAAATTAAAACGAGTATCTAACAGTAATTGAAAGTGTATTGATGGAATTAGGATTAAAATCCGAGTTTTTATAACCAAATTTGGAAAATCCCGCTCTACTGAAATAGTTTTTGAAATAACTTTTATATGGTGAAGCAGGAAATGGGTTAAATTAAAAAAAACTAATTGATATACTTTAGTTTTGATAAATGTTGTTGTATTTTTGAAAATTTAACAGTAAGTTTTTCGTAACAGTAAAACTGTTACAAAACGTGTTGAAAAGTGTTAGTTGACACTTTTCTGGTTACACTAATGTATCCCAAAGGCCCCGAATAAAAGTGTTATTGTTTGAAAATGATTCTAAAACAAAACGCGACAGTTTTACTTTCGGTATGCGATAGTGATTAAAAGTAGAAATCAATTTCATTGTAAATAGAGATGTTCGTTTGATAAAAACGCTAGCCGTGGAGTGTTATCGGTAAAATTGTTTTTATAATAAACATCGAAGAGAGTATTATTAATTATTTGAATAAATCGAGCCGAGTGGGGTGCGACTATAGTAACTTGTGTGGACGGGAGAAAGTAAAATCTTAGCGTTAAAAGAAAGTCTCTGGCGACGTTTTACTCGCTTACATTACCTCTGAATCATTGATAGATTAATAACCGCAATGTGACACTATCTGGTCAATGTGACAGAACAATCAATGCAACATGTTCGTCATATATAACAAGCTAAAAAATTGAGAAAATAAAACGATACTCACGACATCTTACGATCATTTCACGTAAGATACTGACTGTCACTTGTATTAAATGTTTTAAGTGAACATTAATATCATAATGAACGTTTCTTGTATAGCTAGAAACAGTTTGAAAGTAAATTAAATCAATAATAGCTGTTTTATTTATGTAAATATTTTATAGCAGCAATGGTTTTTAACATTTAATTTGAAAGTTAGTCTCAATATGACAAGGGCACTCCATCCTCTAGTCTAGTCTCTAAAAACTGCCGAAAATGCATAAAAATATATACTGTTTTACTGTCATCGAAGGTATGGTCGAAAAAATTCAAAAAATTTGGCAACAAATACATAAATATTAAAACTGGATTTTTTCAAAGCGAGAGAAAGAACAAAAAATTTTTTACAAATGCTAAACAAACCAAATTTACAAAAGACATTTAGATAATTTTAAGAATTTCTAAAAATGCAGTGAACAATGATGTTATTTGAAAAAAATGTGAGCCAGATTATGATCATGCTTATGGGGGTGCGTTTTAGAGGTTTTTGTTTGTTAAAAAAGAACGATTGCTTTGTATGTTCTTCCCTAAAATTTCTACTGTCCACCTGATTGTGCGTGTTTTAAAAGCTTACAAGAATTCAAAAGTTTTGATGCAGTAAAATTGTTAAAGTTTCATTCTCAGACAGTGTAATAAAAGAGGCAAAACTATGCTTTATCGAGTCAATATAATGACTCAATTATATTCAGTTTTTGATGTCGAAGTTCATATAAAAAAATGCAATTAGTTCAATATAATACATGTACAAACTTCCGTAACTCAAATGATCTCATATGGATAGCGAATAGATACATATTTTACGATGATTCGAGTGACTAAATTTTATATTCAAAACCATTATAGTCTTGTCATTTCAAAGTAACCCATTTCATGTATTTGAAATTTGCGCTTTAAAATAGCACGGTTTTTTTTTATTTGATCGATTGCATTTGATGTTACAGAAGTTTTGATCAGCCTTTAAATTCAAACGCAGCACCAGGAAGACAAATAAATGTATTTGAAGCTAGTAAAAAAACGTTCAACTATTCGGCGTGCATTTAGATAGATTAAAGTGCGAATAATCGATGTTGATCCACCGGCAAGGCAGAGGAGACTTACGAGAGGTCTTCCCCAGTACCACGACTTGACTTTCTGCGTCCAGCCCCCCAGTGAGCTGCGCAGACCTTCGAGGTAGCCGCACTGAAACCACACCACACCGCGAGTCGCGTCTTTACATCTTCCATCATCGCGATAGCATTTTAACAAGATCTTTACGACCACAAAAATCTCTATTCCCACAAAATTAATTTAGACTGTTAACATGGAATGATTTGATAAGTTTTCGACAAGCGCGGTGACGAAGCGAATTTATTTTTAATTAATTTATACAAACTATACCTAAGTTGCGAGGTTTATGGCTTAATAAACACAAGCCATATCAGCTATCAATGGTAACTAATTTATCTAAATAAATCTATAAAAATATGCTTATATTTTGTGCGACGATATTACCCGTAGAAATAGAAAACAACAACCAAAACAAAAAAAAAATAAAAAAACTAAATACTGAAATTTCTAATAATAATCTGTACGTAATTAATTATAATTGATTCTAACAATTTGTTAAAGGTGTCATCCACTGTCAATAAAATACATCTATATTATTATCATTTTTTACTAATCAAAATAAATACCTCATGTTACTAAATTAATGATATAAATATAACTGAAAGATGTACCTAAGTTATTATTTATTATATTCTCATCTAAATAAAATAACAAAAAAACTCCTATAGGATTGGGTATACTTGAACAATTTCTATTGTCTATTGGTATATTTTTTGTTGCCGAATTAATTTACCATATGAGCATACTGGGTAATAATTTGAACTATTTTCCAATTGTTATGATATCTGCGGAATGTCTACGGTAATATAGTTGATTTAGCCGATAAATGAAATCTAATTCGATGTCATTAAAATAAAAATATTAATATTAAAACTGAAAAAATGAGCTATAATAAAAAAAAACACTAAAGTAAGAAAAACACGGGCGAATCATAAATGGAATGTTGTAAAGTAAAATTTTCTTAAATCAATAATTAGATTTGAAAAAAGAACGTCATTGTCTTCATTTAAGTATGAATTTTCAACATTTTAACCTTTATCTACTCGACAATTTAAATCGAATAATAAATTAGTAAATTGTCATTTACGAATAAAAAAATCGCAACGAAAACGTCACTATGGTATTCGAAATAATTCCTTTTTCAAAATAAATCATTGACTATATTTTAAATTTGGATTATTCTATTTTCAATTAAATTTCATCACTTCTTTTGTTCTTACGCCATTTTGAAAATGTTTTTTTTTGTAACGTATTTTAAACTAATGCTTATTATTGAAGTTAATTTGAATTACGAATATTATTTCTGTTTTAACATATCACTGCATGTTTACACGACTCTATATAAAATGATGCTAAAAGTAAATTTTGTTTCTGTTTTTTTAAATTCTCAGTCAGTTCTGTTGCATCCGTGTAATATAATGCCTGAAGATGCCGAAAGGCGAAATCCGGGTCGTTAGTGACAAAAATGTGGAATTGTACAAAGTTGTAACAATTCAAATTTAATAATGCTCGCTGATCATTTTATTATTAATTTGAGATTAATAGTACTAAATCATTGTTTTTTTATTATTTAAATACAAACTGCGATTGTTTTTTTTGCAATTAAGTTTAAATTAAATTAGCGCGCATTTTTATAAAAAAAAATGTCTGATAATTTTATGATATTTATCGATATAATTTGACAAAAAAATCATTACATTTCTTTCATCATTTCATTAAGCAGTGATAGTAAAAGATGTTAAATAAAATACCCATTTTCAGGTAAATGTGAAAAAGTTATCTTTTTAAAAATATAATAATACATCATATATGTTATCTACATTTCCGTTTTATGATTCGTCCATGTGAATAAGTATCTATGTTTGTCGAAATTATATAGATTCGACTATGGGAGTTGGATTAAACAAGCTTTCAAAACAATAATATAAAATAATGAAAAAAACCTAGTAATTAAAATTGATAATTTTTGATTCTCACCTGATCCTGTTTCGGAGGCGGCCGACGATGATGATGATGATGAAAATGACGGGCGTCACCAGGGCGGCACGGGGGGAGCGTCAAGATCAGTGGAGGAGGGGGGCACCGGCAGGTAGCAGGTAGCACGGCAAGACAACAGACCTCACATGTCAGTTATAATTCAACAACAGACGATCGTACATATTAACCGGACAAAATTGCGCCGTACAACAAAGTATATTGTTTAAAAATCGAACATAACACAACCATAAACAAACTAGTTCAACGAATATATTGTAATATAGAGTTAAAAAGTTCCAATTTCAACCACCAGGAGAAAGTTTCACACAGCGTAAGTTTTTTTTTTTTTTTGTTAATGAATAATATTATATAGGCCATCGCTAGTTCAATGTTGTTATAATCAACGCAATAATGTATGTACGAAACAGTTGTTTATAGTTTGGAAAAATATTCCTGTAATATAAAATACAATGACGATATTTGTAGAAGTGTGCATAACAAAAATATATTTTAAAATATTATTATCATAATCCGTATTTTTACACCTGTTGTTTTGTCCGTAATTTAAATCGGTGTTTCAAGATCTATGCGCACACAAATGAGGTATAATGATCAACACAGAGAATAAAAAAATTGTTTCCTTTACCAAAACAATTACCTGTGTTAAATTTGACATTTTCGTTTACGATTTGGTATTTTATTATGTTTTTAAACACTGTCAAAATCGGGTTACACGTATTTCAATCTACTTTGCATTGTTTAGTATTGTTTTGAATTTTAATAGTATACTAAAATTGTGTGAAATGATTATAATATTTTACGTATTGTAAAAATGTGTGACTGAATCAAAAGTATTGATTTTTTTTTATCCGGTTTACATAAATATGAATTGAAATATTTAGTAATACGACATACATATTTACAAAGATTTTCTATGATATTTTAAAGTGGTTTTATTGTATTAACGTAGTGATAGTGTGTGGATCCACAGTAGTGGATAATGCTTTTGGGAAGCTATTTTTAGGTATTTTTTAGACTCTAAAAAGATATCGCAAGCTTTACGTTAGATTTTCATACTGTATACATGCATATAAATTTTCTCTGTACATTTTAACATATTTTTTAAACACGAATTGGGTGTTGCCTTTCGGCATCTTCAGGCATTATAATGCACGAATGTATTCATCGTTATCAACACATCGGTAGTTCAAATTTGAATTGTTAAAATTTTGTGCGACTCGAAATGTTTTGTCACTAACGATCCGGGTTTTGAATTTCGGAATCTTCAGAAATTCTGTTGCATCCGTGTGATAGAGTGCCTGAAGATGCCGAAAGGCGAAATGTCGTTAGTGACAAAACATGTGGAGTCGTACTAAGTTGTAATCATTCAAATTGGATAATGAAATTCTATCAAGAACCTTCAGTCGATGTCATACATTATATCGGTAACATTAAAATTTATTTAGTTTACAAATTTTAATCCTACACAAGTGTTTGAATTTTATTTTCTACTGTTTGCTATTTATGTATAGTATGTTAACTGACTGACAGTTTGAGTGCATTTATGTACTGAAATTAAAAACTATTATTGAAATTCCGCCAAGCATGTTCAGTCGATATCGGAAATTGTTTTAAATCCCGTTTACTGTTTTTGTAAAGGCACCTAAACTCGTTTTAAACGGTAGTTTTGGAAAGTATACCCTGCGCAAAAAAGGATCGTTTGCAATTAAATGCATAAATTAATAAAATGCAAAATAATATCCATCATCATGACTTAATTTTCATTTCAAATATCAATATAAACACGTTGTTTACGGTGTGCACAAATTTGTGCATTTCAGATTATGTACGTTAAATTTCATATATATATATATAAAACTTGTAGCGAGAGGATGGTGTCACTTAAATACAAAAATTAGAACATGGCTTAAAATTGTTGCGGACTGTCAGACGAAATATACTCGTAATCTTTGTGTTAACTATTACAATTTATCAGCGGAGAAAAATTCTAATATAGCCGTGTGCGAATGATAAAAGGCAAAAGAAACTGCCGCAACTCTTTAATATTTATTGGGACTTGTTTCACTTGTTTAACGTGTTATCATTTATTTAGTGCAATGCGAATACGAATGTAAAAGTTAAAATAATTTCTTCATGTTCTTTAGACATCTTCAAGACGATTACGATTGAACACAAGCGGGAAGACGTTATCATCGAAAAAATCAAAATCACCTCAACTCATTCTCGGCCCAGTCCGGAATATTTCAAAAAATGTAATAAATAAATAAAAAATGTAAATAAAAAATTTGAAACTTATTGAATTTGAATCACCAACGACCCGGGTTCCGCCTTTCGACATCGTCAGGCATTCTTATTACATATTGAGATTATCTAGAGAAATCAGGCTATAATTCGGTACGATAAATAATTCAATTAATTTTTTTAAAACCTATGTTTTTTTCCCCACTATCGACTCGGTTTTCGCCTTTCGATATCATCAGGCATTCTTATCTCTTATTGATATTATCAGGAGAAATCAGGAAACCAATTTCAGTACAATATTTAAAAAATATGTTTCAATTCAAGAATTCAAAACTTATTGAATTAGAATTATTGAAACTTTGTACGCTTCCACATGTTTTGATTTTCATGGTTTCGCCTTTCGGCATCGTCAGGCATTCTTATTACATATTGGGATTATCAAGAGAAATCAGACTGTATTTATATACAAAATTTTGCTTTATCGCTCGTCATGTACATTATCAACTGAACAGTGGCGGTTCTCGTGATGAGCGAAACTAACTGTGAATATTTTAATTTAAAATTTGGGAAATATTAGTAAAAATTTTGTTTTATTTTTAGGCAGATAACACCGTAAAAACGTCAAATGACATACATTTAATTATCTATATATAGCGATGTAGAAAGATACACGATAAGTCTTCTCTGTTCGAACATCGAAGTTTTATATTGTGATAATAAATTCTTATATGTGGCATATTGATTTTATGTATTTCTCGAAGTGAGAGTCATCTGTTTTTTTTATTGCGTGGGAATTAACGTATATAGTGAATAAATTTTAAAAAGTTGATTTATTAAAAAAAAAATGCGTTCAACTTCCGTAATGGTGATAGATTTATATTTGTTTGTTCATCAAGAATGTTACTGGATTGCTGATATCTATTATTTTCTTGTTCCAATGCATTTCGCACGCAAAAAATATTACACTTTCAAACGTTTTAAATAGGACACATTATTTTATTATGATAGATTAAACTTTAGCAATCATGAAATAATTATAAAATATATTCTTTTAAATAATAAAAACACATTTCTTTAGTACTTATTTCCACAATATATTTTTTGATCAGGACCGGTTTCGCTCATCGCGAGCATTATCAACTGATGTATGATCAATGCTCGCGATGAGCGAAAGCGGTCCTGATCAAAAAATATATTGTGGAAATAAGTACTAAAAAAATGTGTTTTTATTATTTAAAATATCATGCCTTTCCATCAAGAAGTGAGAGTTAACACCTTAAAAGTGATAAAATATGTTATTAATTTACTATAGCGTGTATATCGTCCATTTGATTCAATGACGTTCGAATATTATGAAAATCTTAAAATTAATTAAGGAGTTGGTACAACGCTTTTTTACTTTTTTACGGAGTTTTTAGGGATAACAAAGATGTAAGCAAGTAGGCACTGAGTTTTAGTTTATGCTACTCGATTTCTTTATGAGATTATCTTTATTTTGTTGAGGAACCGGTGGAATTGTTGTAGCGTATTTGTAGAAAAATAGAACGTAGATAAAGCCTTGATATATTGACTTTTTACTTGAAGGTTTCACATCGGGGTCCGAAGTTTAACGAAGCCAATAATTGGGAGTCTATTTCGAAATCAATGAATAAGTTATCAGCCGTGAAGTGAAACAGAAAACCACGTTTCGCACCACATACAAAATTTTATAACCATTCATATTTTACTGTGAGTGTGTAATGCAGCCAACGAGAGTCAGTTGCAAAGGAAACGGAAATGGTATCTGTTGCAAGACAGTATTTAAAAAAAAGTGAAATCCGTGTTCATTTTACGGTCACTACTCAGAGACATTTTCCCTAATTGACATAGACAAAGGCTCATTTTTATCGGCAATTGTTCGTATAAATAATGCTCGTTGTACCCGGCCGTATAATATAATATTTTATTACCAAACCGTATTTTGATAAGATGATTTGATATGATTTGATTTTGATGAACTGATAGTTCTGTTACATTCGTGCGATGGAATACCTGAAGATGCCGAAGGGCGAAACCCGGGTCGTTTGTGATAAGACATATTGAATCGTACAATGTTGCAACAATTAAAATTTTATAAGATAAGTTTTTGTAGACATATATCGGTGGTATTCGGGTATAAGCTGATAACTGCAGAATATTGAATTTAGCCGATAATTGCAGAATGTAGAATAAGATTTATTATATGTGATATGCTGAAATGAGTGAAAATTATAAAATGAAGCATTTTTGTTTATGTTGATATTTTTAAATACTATTTATTTAATATGGTGAAAAAATAGCAATGTATTTTAGTTCTACAATTTTTTTTATAAGATATTTATATAAGATAAGTTGATAGCTATTTCGGCTCACGCCATCGTTAGAACTATTTATTTAAAGAATTGATTTTTTTAATAAATGTTAATTGAATTTGAATTGTTACAACTTTACAAGAACTGACAGTTCAACAGAATTTGTCAGTTCTGTTACATCCGTGTGATAGAAAGCCCGAAGATGCCGAAAGGCTAAACCCGGGTCGTTAGTGACAAAACATGTGGAATCGTACAAAGTTGTAAAAATTCAAATTTGATATTGAAACTCCATCAAGCACCTTCAGTCGATATCATAAATTTAATATTAATTGGATAAATGAACATAAAACAATGGAAAATGGCGAATAATTGATAAGGGAAAACGATACGCCGAAGAACGGTCAATTGAGTAATATGCTCGGTATGTGTACACATTAACCCGTAGAGTAGTGAGTTATTTTTTTACGAAATAAGTTTTTTGGTTTATTTAAAATATTTTTTTTTTACACTTCATATAAAATTATGTTTTTTTTGTGGTTCAATCTAGAAAGAATATTTATTATTATATCACGTAGTAAATATAGTTGTACAATTGAGAAATGCATAGTAATAAATGTAAATAAATTTATTCACTATGATTTTTCTAGAAACAATTATTTTAGTTTGAGCCAAAAAAAATAATTGCAGTCAGAGTAAACATAGATCGATATTGACACTGATTCCTAGAAAGAAAGCGGTTGAACAGACAGTAAATTTTATGATACATGATTAAAAGTGTAATTTCTTTAAATTTTTTTTCGTATAATTCTTTTATTAATATGAAACAAATAAAAAATGTAAGCTCGACTGCTTAAAATTATTTACAAATATTTGCAGCATGAATATCTGAAGAAATTATAATTATTCAACAAAAAATACGGAACTTGCAATTCATAAAAGACATCACAATATTTGGACGTACATGTACGGCCATACTCCTCAAAGGGTTAAATCGTATTCGGATATGGACCTGCTTGGTAACGACATGGCCATTCTGCCGAAATGGCCACCGAGCGTGAACGGAATGAAATCACTTAAAAAAAACTGGCATATTTCATAAGTGGCTCCGATCTCGACTTCCGCCGGCGGCCATTGTCGCGCCTTTCGCACACATGCATGCGAGTGTCAAAAATACTGGTTCGCCGTCCGTTGACCATTGGCCAGCCCTGTCCGCGGCGAACGGAAATCAACGATATAATAATTCGCACACGAATAACGGTAAGACCGGGCTCGCGTGGGCGTGAGAACCGGCGCGGAGGCTAGCGAGTAGGCTCTGACCCAAACCTGTGGCCTCTCACAAAGGGCTTAGGTATAAAGGGTACATAGGTTCCCAAACTTTTTCTGGTGGCGACCCCTTTTTATCATGTAACCCGCGACCCCCCATACAAATACATATGAAAATCTTCAAACTTCAAGGCACCATTAAAAATAAAACTTGCGTTTTAGTGAATATTTTTTTAGTTGACAGTATAAGTTGGTGACCCCCCAAAACACCCTTCGCAACCCACAGGCTGGGAACCTATGGCTTAGTATAATACAGTGAAGCGGAAATGGCCCACGTTCACCAGAGAATAACACAGTTTCTAAGTGTCTTTGGTAGAAGGATAACAGATACTGTGACCGGTTGGATGAGGATTGTTTTGATAGGTGTGCACAACCTTGCTAGTAGGAAATTAATGATATATCAGAATTAGAATTCATGAAACATTTTACGTTTCCACATGTAATATAATACGTATCATAATGAAATCAATAGTGTTGAAGAGTATTTTAGATTTATATTTATATTTGGATGTTAGCCTAATAATATATGTTTTTCATTTATAATTAATATCACTGGTATATAATCGATGCAGACTGTTAATCGTCTGTCAATTTTGTTGCATCCGTATGATAGAATGCCTGAAGAAGTCGAAAGACGAAACCCGGGTCGTTAGTGAGAGAACACGTGGAATGGTATAAACTTTCATAAATTTTAATTTGATATTGAAATTCCGCCAAGTACTCCCAGTTGATGTTATGAATTATGTTTCAGAATGTTTAAATAAAAGAAAAAAATGTTAATTAATATCAGTGATTGGCAACAAGTTATCGATTACTTTCCAGTCTGTAGTCAGCTATTGCCATCTGTATTTTTTGCAAAAAATACAAAAAAGGCTTATTTTTTATAATATTCTGAATCAAAATGTCTAATCTTACAATATAATAGACGAAAAAACACTCTAACTTCACGTAGAGATAAATATCGAGACAAGAGTAGCACAATGTGGATTATGAGGTATTAGGATCAATACTGTCACAAATACAGCACAAATTGAGCTATAAACTGAATCATATGTTAAGTGATATTTCAAAAAATGTTTATAACTTTAACGATTTAAAATAAGTGATTCATCATCGAAAAGTGGGCGACAATTCTACCGAGTAACCTATTTTTTTTTAATTGATTGCATCTTGTTTCTATCTGACCTATTTGTTCTTGGTTATTCTTGTCACTGAGAGTTTTAAAAATCTGCCATGCTTATGAAAGCATTTGTATATTTCACAGTTGTCGACGCACTTAGACAATAAATACAATACATTGGTTATAATTCGTTATTTTTCATATAACAAATTGCAACCCCGCAAGTATATGTCATTGGTAACTAATGATATTCATTATCAATATATTTTAAATATAGTCTATTTGAATTTAATTTCTACACCTGTCAAAATTATCAATCAAATAGTAGTCACGATTATATCACACAAAAAAACTAATTCAATTAAATGTTTCAATCGATTCACAAACGTCAGCTAATTGTGGTATTCAAAAAGAACCACAAAGTCTTTTATTGCGAGTAATTTTTTTTTATTACAATGATTGCGTATTTAAAATGGCTACTACCTCTATTTTTTTCTTAGCATTAATAACGCTGATGTTTTTTTGCTCTGGCAGGACTCGTGGGAACAAAATGTCGGATTGGGGTCCATTTTGATTATATTAAGATAAAATTATGACCACCCGTAATGTTGGTAACGGTATTTATGTCGATCGTTCGAAATTTTATATAAGGAACCGGTGTTCAAGATTTCCACTCAGATAAAGTCGTAAAGTTTTCAAAAATGGAATAGGTAGATACTTAAATTTAATGAATTAATTGATGGCAAAGCAACGTGTTAACAAGATGGCAGTCCTGTGATCAACTCAATGTAGATGTGTTTTACAATTATTGTGATTTTTAATATGTACATATTTTACATTAGTAATATGATAATTGATCTATGTAATCGTTTCTCCTATGCTTAACCTATATTTGTATCCTTATTTTCTTTTAAAAAAGTAGAAGCTGAACAACCTAGTAATACGTGATTCTTGTAGATAAATCGTGGTTGTTCAGAAGCCAAATGTTCCTCATTGGTAGCAGACATTAATTTGAAAAAATATCTAAATTTTGATTTTATTCATATAATACTAGGAATTCTAAAATATCTGACATAAAAGCGTAAATTCTAAAATTGGAATATTATATGAATTAAGCAAGATAATATTTTTTTCAAGAGACGAAACAACATAACCACCCATATTAAATTTTGAGGTATCGACTGCCAAATTCTATAAACGTCTGTATTTGTTACTCACTTCCCGATTTTACCTATGGGCATCTTCAGGCATTTAAGAACATGCATGCACTAGTTGGTCAGTACATTACGTCTATTGTGAGTGATAAAATATGTGCAAAATATATAAATTCTAAATTGCCCTTACTGGGAACTAAACTCAGATTCCACCTGATTACTAAGGCAAATTTTTTCCCACTAGACCATATAAGCCGATTATTCTTTATCTCATGGAAGTGATGTACAACCTTTTTATTTTTGAAAGCTACATTCATATTGTTATAAATAAATTAGACAGCTACCCAGAAATTTCGTTTAGATAGACCAAATAATATAGTGAAAATAATAAATTTAGTCGAATGTTACCCATTTATTAAAATTATAATTGTATTTTATTATGTACATCTGATAATATATATATTAATATATTCAAGGTGATTTATAACGTGATCTTAATTCATATAAAAAAATGTTCAAATTAATTTTGCCAGTATAATCTATCATCAAACAATTGATCAAGCAACTAAATGTCTAAATATTGGCAATTTTAGTAAAAAATAAACATTTATAAATAACAGAAAAACCACAGAATAATTCACAAGTAAAATGAAAAAAAAACAATGAATCTAAAATCGTAACCTTTTTTTATTTATAACAGTTTTGCATTCTTTCAAAATATCACTAACGAGGTTACTTTATGTTTGATTTGAAAAAAATGTTGTTCTAAATAAAATAAGCTATTGCCTAAGCAGGTATGGCAAACTAAAGCGAACTGAGCAAGTCGTGATATACATAGGTCGTGGCTTCCTTTGCCCTTCTCTTTCTCAACAAGCAATTACCAGCACCTGATTAAAAAAAGATTCATCTTGATTGGATACAAAAGCCTTTTTTAAAGTTGATAATTAAATAAAAATACAATTAAAAAGGTTTTAATTTGAAATAAAAAAGTGTTACATTGTTATGAAATACCGTGTTTGGTATTAATAAATGATGATTAATACATAAAAAAGTTTTGAATCATTTATTTTCATTAAATAAATGCTTATAAATAGCTGTGATTTTTTTTACCTGAATTATTCATTTTTTTTATTTGTTACATACACGTTACAAAAAATTTCAAATTATCTACCTATCACTAATAAGTTTATCGCTTTTGCAACGTCAAAATATAAAAAAAAATGTTTAAAATTAAATAAATAAACAAAAAAAAAGAAAGCAAACCAAGAAAGCTCGTGTAAAATCCACTTTAATACATCAAACAATAGTATTCGCCTGAGCTCACTCTCGTCCGCATACTATAGAATATTTTTAATGCTCTTACCGTTGGTAGAATGGTTCTACACTTTGGAAGAACAAGCAATTTGTGTCCACATTTTAAAAAAAATATCCGGAACATATAATTTGATATTATTGAGGATGACAGAATTCTCATTTTGGCCTCGTATGAATCGAAAGAAATATGTGGCTAGATACATTTATCTTTGAGTTTTCAAACTGTTCAATGTGAGAGACGCAATGGTAGGACATATTAATAATTTTTACAATTTTTTTTTTTATTCACAATAGTTGATAATATTTCGAGTAATTAAGACAAAGTCATTGAATGCATTCCAAAATAAAAAAATGTTATTTTATGTTAGATTTTGTAAGAAATTAATAGTAATTGTATCGATTATATAAACTAGAAACATTGCAATGCATGAATCCTGCAATGATTTTGTATTTACGTAAATATTGTCATATTGTCAATCCCATAGTTTCTCAACCGGTGGTCCGCGATTTAATATTATTTCGATAAATGATCGAATTTTATGTTGTATTTGATGAATTTATAAATATTTTTTTTTATTACTGTCTGCTTTATATACTTAAATAATGTTATATCAGCATACGGTGCTGCAAAATTAATTGTTTCGAATAAAAAATCAATTACATAAATATTTATTATTTTATTCCAATGTTGATGGTCCGAAAAACATTTTTGGATTTTTTGGTGGTCCGCGGATTTACAAAGTTAAGAAACTATAGTCTATGCTATTCATATGTTTGGTTAGTTTGAATATATCAATCACTTTACAATGTTGCCATTACTTAAAAGAAAATGACAGCAAAAACTATTATATCGTTATGATTTATGATTCAAAAATAGAATGTTATTTTTATTCGAAGCAACTCAAATTGGATTGTGACAGTTGTAAGATGTTGAAAAATAGATCAAGCCGATTATTTAGGCTAGTCGTCAACTGTTTAGTCATCACTCCAAAAAACTAACTAATTATGCTACGAAAATGTCGTGACAGAAGTATTAAATCTATGTGTGCCAGCCAACGCTCCTTCCGCCTTTTTATCAGGTCATCACGTTTCGGTAAGAGTTTTCTAAATAATAAACGACTGACATCTACAAACGCTTTTCTAAAATTACGCTCAATTGCGTCATTAAACATACATTATTGAATAACAGAAGTTGGGCATTATTTCGTAGTCTCGAGTGCGTGCTAAGTGTGTCATTTTTTGTGTCGTTTCTCGGACAGCGATGTGTTTTGTGTTACGTGAACTCACCAAATAAAAAAAAATGCGATTTCCAAGCGCATTGCTTATTTGCCAATACGTTGACGACATGTTGCGAATGAAATATTTTAGTGAGAAACAGAAACGAAGAAGATTAAATAATACAAAAAAATATAAGCAATAGAAAAAGACGATAATATTTTATAATAGACATAATTTAAAAAGAATTTTGTTTTTGAATAAAGGAAACAACAAAATAAATTAGCCTTAAGGTTTGTGTTTTTCTTATGTAATTAATTCCTCTTATTTTTTATATAACCGATGCAAACAGTTTATTTTGTTTGAATTGTTAAAACTTTGTATGATTCCATATGTATTGTCACTAACGATCCGGGTATCGCCTTTCGACATCTTCAGGCATTCTATCACACGGATGCAACAGAACCGACTCGAAACCCGGGTTGTTATTGACAAAACGAGTGGAATCGTACAATGTTTTAACGATTTATATTTGATATTGAAATTCCATCAAGCACCTTCTGTCGATATCATAAAAAAAGTTTATTGTGTGTCAATGCAGTTACATCGTGTGATAAAATGCTTGAAGATGCTGAAAGGCGAAACACGGTTCATGACAAAGCATAAAATTTTAAGGAAATTAAATCTGATTTTGAAATTATATCGAACATAACCTCTATTTCAGTCGATTGAAAAATTAATTTTTAAATCTGTGCGTCCGCCATCGTTGCAGTTCAAATGAATAAATGACGTCGATATCGAAATTGTAACATTTCAAATTTGATATTGAAGTTCCATCAAGCACCTTCAGTAACCATTTTGTTTCTTAATCTGTGAATATCACAATTCAAATAGATGTTGATAGATGAAAAAATTAATTCATGCGCTTAGCGTCCAATTTGAAACGTTTTGACGAAAAAGCATTTTTTAATATTGAAATTAACAAGTAATGCAAATCTTATATTTATTTCTGTTATCTGATGTGAAATTCACTAGCGATACATAACTAGTTCACAAGAAATCATGGGTTACTTTCGAAATGTCATTTTGCAGTAGTTTCATCGCCCGTCGTTTTCTTTTCATTTCATGCGATATTAATATAATACATTATTATACACAAATTGTCATTTATAGTAATTCCAAAGCATTTGGGAAAGCATGCATTTGAAATAATGCCAAGTATTGTCCAATTATTTAAACATTTAGTAGAGAATAATTCATGTTATCTTTTTATGAAATAATTATTCACCAATACCAATCGTCAGTGTGAACGCAAATCTAGTTTAACTATAATTTTTTTATATTCTATACATGTTTTCAATAGAGTTGGCATGTATTTAATACTAGGCATAATTTAATACATTGTGTTTCAAAAAGATTTCACTGTAATTTTGGTCACTTTTAGGGTGTTATCTATGACTTTTTGGTGAGAAGACATTATATTAAAAAAAAGAAACGAAATTTTTAGCACTATTTCCACTAGATTACATTGTCAAATCACGAAACATTGTAACTCGGTGAAAAAATAGCACTGTATTTTTGTTCTAAAAAATTTATAAGATATATGTTTGATAGTTATTTCGGCTTACGCCCTCATAAGAACCATGTTCAAACGAACATTTATCTATTTATAATTGTGTAAAAAAGGTTCACAATGCATCTTCTGTTTTAACAGCCTACTTCATATTGTTTTAATAAATTCTAAAATGTGGTTAATTGATTTAATGCATTTTTCGAAGTATGAGTTAATTTGTTTTTTTTTTAAATAAAAGTTTGGGGTTACAATTGATGGAATTTTAACATATCAAATTTAAATTGTTGAACCTTTGAAAAATTTTACATGTTTTGTCACTTACAACCAGGATTTCACAATAAAACTGATAATTTAGTTCTATTGTATTCGTGAAATAGAACCTGAAGATGCCAGATGAAGATAACCATGCCGTGAGTGACAAGATGTGCGGAGTTGTACAATGTTTTGACAATTCAAAAAATGTAACGTTATTTACCGATGTATTGTATCAGTTGTTAATACTAGCGATAAGCGAATCCGGAAGTGATTTTTAGATTATAAAATTCTGATAATTGTACTTAATATTGTGCATTTAAAAAAGTGACAGTTGTCATATTTATATATTCAAATAAGGTGTTAAATTCAATCAAAATGCGTTCCAATATTGAATATGTCGATATCCGAAACTTATCGTTAGTCGTTAATTGATTTCATCAAATTCTCTGTTTATTTTCACGGCTGGATCTCATTGCAATAGTTGTCAGTCTAGTTATTTGGTAAGCGCTCTCCGGTGCTAAAAAACGACATTATGCATGCGATTTTTTGTGAGTATTTTCGAGTAATAACTTTGCCCCACTAAAACAATTCTCAAACGTGCCTCAATATGACTGTTAATTTCCATACTGGCATGCTTTTATTGTTGAGCGTAAAGACTTATCTGTCAAAGTGGCACTAGCCCACTGACTGCTAACGTCTTGCAACTGTTGAGACGGCAGAATGAAGATAGCTTCAAAAATATAACAGGGTTGCCATTGTTTAGTACCGGTCCATATTTTAATAATACAAATTGAGTAAATATATTTTTTTTGGTTTTATTTGATATAGTGATTTTTCACCGTTTAAAACTGTCGTATACAAGCTATTATGTTTGTGTTATAATCAGGGCTGTGGGAGCATTAAAAAAACATTATTTAAAGTTTAATTTTGTCAGATTTTTCCTACCGTTTTTATTTATGTGCTTTTAATTAAAGATCAACAAACCAATCTGAAAAATTGTTCATTAGGATATTTTTCAAAATCGTCTAATCGAAAAAGTAATCGGAGTCGCTCGTTTTTCACGATTCCATCTCCACAGCTCTGGTTAAAATAAAGTCTGATTTGTATAATAACTGTAATATTTAATATTATTCTATTTAGAGCACTTTCGAATTGTTTTGTGAAGTATTCCATATTGGAAAACTCTTAACACCGTTCAGCTGAGAATGGATTAGGATCGTCAATAATTAAAACCTACAAATCGGTATATTATTCAAAATAAATTATATGATAATCATATATTTTTTGTAATCAACACTAAGGTTACCAATCATCCAGGATTTTCCGGGATTATCATGGAGTTGGAAACGCTATTCCGGATCCCGGATGAATGCTAAAGTTGGCAACCTTGATTAAAACTGATTTGAATTTTAGTTTACAGTGTGTATAATACGTCAGAAAATTCGTTTTTTTTTTATTGAATTTCGAAAATCAAATAAAACGTTTGTTTCCTGTAATATTTTTGCTTGCGAAAATTTGCTGTTGTGTTGTCACACCGTATGGATAGTTCAACACACGTAGTGTTCCTTTTTTTTCGGTTCAAGTTGTATTACTTTTAAGAACAGTTACGTGTTCTGGGTGACTAGATTTTAGAGCAATTCAAGGCATTTTTATACGTCGTTTATTTGTTTGACGGTGGTTGCAAGATCGCACTGATGGTTTATGGACCCACAGATGTCATTGTTTTAAAAATATACGAATTTTAATGAAACTGTGTAAAAATAACTATGAAATAATAACTGTATAATTCAAAATGCAATTACTCGTATATTTTGGTAGTTTTGACCTATTATATATAAAAGATGCGTAAATATTCAACACGCGAAATTGATGATATAGAAATATTTTTCACGTTGTTTTTGTTGTTGTAAAATTGAATGTGTTCGATTTTCTGTTGATATTAACATTTGCAAGTATAATTTGTGATATTGAATGAAAGTGCTTGATGGAATTTCAATACAAAATTCGAGTTTTTGAAACTTTGTTGGAACGTCTTTTTAAAAAAAAATCACTTTGTTAGGAATGTGGAATCTTACAAAGTTCAACAAGTCAAACTTGCAACTATAGTTCATTCTATAGCACTCATTATTGTCAAATACGTAAAATTTCCTTAACACAGTAAATTAATAAATAAAATATGTACTAAATAAAAACAGAATATTATTGATTTGTCGTAAAAAATATATGTATCCTTATTTTTTCGATTGAGATTCAAAATCTTTTCGTGTTTTTTAAATATTAAAAGAATACATTTGCATGAAGTTATATAGAATGTCGGGACCGCAGTTTTATTTTGTCGTTAATCGATATTTTTGTTGAATGTTTTCGTGTTTAATATTTACGAGTATATTTCTAAAATCTATTTAAGAAAATAGAAAATAAATGCGTCACCTGTCTGTTTGTCTTTCTGTCTATTCTTTTAATAGAACTCCACGTAACCGGTAAACAGTTACGACGTGTCAATTGCGCATGTCATTCTGGTCGCCATTTTTAGGTCAGTGGCGTTTTTTACAATTTTATTTTTATTTATATAAAACTTAACTTGACAGCTTTTTATTCCACTTGGTGTGTTAATAAATTTGACATGTGTTTCGTTTGCTGAAAACTATCGTCAGACGATGTTAGTGTATAGCGAAACGTATCAAATATCATTTTAGCTAAAAAATGAAAATCCATGATATAAAAAGCGATGCATTGAAAATTTTCCGCTTTACATTATCAATATTTGATGACTAATATTTTGTTGAAAAAGGTATCGAATATTGTTATTATTTTGAATTTTCAATTTAAGCTATTACCAAAATAACGCCAACCAATAAAAGTTCTATAAACCTGAAATGCAACGTGAATTTACTGGATATATAAATTGATTTTAGAAAATAAGGAGTAGGTATATTTGAAATAAATATATTAAAAATAACACACGTAACACTAACGAGTTTTGAATGATGATTTAGATTTATAATTTATTATTAAAATTAGAATATTAGTTTAACTAAACAACTTCCACTCTCCTAAAAGCAGTTTTATATTTTTCTGCATGCGATTAGCTTTATTCGCGTAGATTTCTTTTTTGTCGATTTTTCATCATTTAGCCTTTATTTGTAACATATTTTGAGAAAGTTTTCAATGTTCAACGCTATTCAGATTACTGATATCTGACTATTTGAATTATCTCCAATGGTTATTCTATTATATTTAATATTTCCATTGATCGTTTCGTGCTACATTCACTCAGCGGTCGATTCCATTCAAAATTTGCACTTCAAACATAACGATATTGCAAAGAGATTGTTCTTAAATGGTCTTTGAAATAAGTAAAAGTATAGTGAATAATAAATGACAATCAGTTCATCTCTATTACAGTCATATTTATCAATTATAATACAATCAGACAAAGAGTTTCTACACAAATTGATTTCGTATCGTTTCAAATCCGAGTTCAATTGTTTGAAACAAAAGACGTTCGTTGATTTTGTTTTTAAGACTTTCAATTTAATTTTTTCTCTCACATACAACATTAGAGGTGAGTTTTCTTTTAATACGTATCCAGTTCTTAAGCAAATACCATTTTATTGATCGAATTTGCATTCACTTGGTAGAACTCCATTATAACACGGTGAAAAAAATAGCAATGTATTTTAGTTCTACAAAATTATTTTTAAAAAATATAGTTGATAGCTATCAACTATATTTAAAAAAAAAAATTGTAGAACTAGTTTTGTTACATTGCAATTGTAATTGTACATAGCAATTTTTTTACCGTGTTATGATGGAGTTCTACCAAGTAAATGCCAATTCAATCAATAAAATAAATGAGTGACTAAATTAAAAAAGTGATAATTCAAATGATAAAATTTTTTATTGAGTCCAATATATGTATTTTATTTTTAAACCTTGTTTCTGAAAAGGTTTTTTTACATCGAAAAATTGTTTCAGTGTTTAAATAGTTATTGAAAGTAATATTTTGTATACATTCAAGTCGAGGTGTTGTTAATATTTTAGTGTATAAAGTACGCATATTTGAAATTTGATAATTTGTAATAAACTTTTGTCCTTATTTGTCAATATTTTTTACTCGTACAAGTTGGCATTTATGTTATATAATATACAAATCGAAGTTATAAACAAGCCGCAAAAATATGACATTCATCTTAAATTATATTGTTTGATTGCTGGTTTTATATGCCTTTGAGTTTAATTTACGGTCTTATTTGAAACTAAAAAAACAACATAACATTTCAAAAAAACAACCAACCTTGAACTAAAAGAAATGCCAATAAAAATAATGTTAGAATGTAACATATATTTGTAATGTTCAACAAAGATTTATTTTTCGCAACTCTACCCGAGGCGATTTGATAAATTGTTACTTAACGAGCAAATTGTAAGCTTCTGTCATTTTTGGTCAAATGTAAATTATCATTTTGAACGTATAAATTAATATGGATTTTAATGATATTTGATTTATTTCCGCGATGATTATGAACAAAGCCCACGCAAATGTTGCACGCGTGGGAAACTCACGTTGCGTTGACAGTTAGTTAAACATTTGCGAATTATTTAATCAAATGAACGTTTTATTATTCGCTAATGTTGTTAAAAAACGTGGATTATTTATAATTCAATGAATAAGAAATAAAAAATACGCTTAATAATTTAAAGGTAGGTGAATTAACAACAGGCAAAGAGTTAATTAACGCGAGCAAAGAATACAAGAAACATTTACTTCCGATTCCTGTCAAAATTAGCTCAATGCCCTTGGTGTGAACGATGCACATTCGTTAACTGTTACTGTGTTAACTGTTAGTTATCTTCTTATATTATTCTTTTCTACGATATATCTGAACTCGAAAAAATCGAAGAACTGTTATAATAATAAGAATAATAGAATAATAATATATCACTCCGGTTTTGGCCAGGAAACTGCGATCCTGCTTCGTAAACTTTTAGTTATGTACAGTCGGCTCCACGTGCAGTAAAGGTTGAGAATATGTAATCACCTTCTTATATGTGTAGTTGTGTTCATGCAATTGCATTGAATTTAATTTGAATTGTTAAAACCGTGCACAGTTCACGTCAGTTCTGTTGCACTCGTGTGATAGAATGCACGAAGATGCCGAAAGGTGAAACCCGGGTCGTTAGTAACAAAACATGTGGAGTCGCACAAATTTTTCTCCATCAAGCACCTTCAGTCGGTATCATAAATTTTATTGTATTTTGTGAATTTATCGAAAACAGCTACCGAGAAAAAATGTGTCTGTAAAAACACTTATTTGATCGTTAAAATTTTGTGTTTTGTTAAGAACGTAGTATAGGAAGGATGCCAAATACGCTATATGAAACTTTTCTATGTGGTGAGTGCTATAGCGGAGTTAACTGTACAATAGAAAAATTAACTTTGAATCGTTAAAACTTTGTACGATTCCACATGTTTTGTCACTAACGACCCGGGTTTCGCCTTTAGGCATCTTCGAAATTTTATCGCACGGATGCAACATAACTGACCTATGATAGAAAGCTTGAAAATGCCAAAAGGCGCTACCCGCGTCGTTAGTGACAAAACATGTGGAATCGTACAAAGTTTTAATAATTTAAATTTGATATGGAAATTCCATCAAGCACCTTCAGTCGATATCATAAATTAGAAAAATTAACGTTTTAAAAAAGGTAAAAGGAATTATAAATTTAAATTGCCAAACCTTTTATATTTTTTTTCACATTTCTGATAAATAAATAATAGGAGGTATGTTGTGATATTAATTGTCAATTTTTTCTTAAGCTGTATATAGATAGAAGTATACATTTAATTTATTTATAAAGATGATGATGGAGGAAGCTTAAATATAATAGCTACGACGGCCGTATTTAAAATTCGGACAGCTGAATATTTTGATATTATTACTCTTATATAAATTACCATATTATTGAATCTACATTGGAGTAGCCTGGCTAAATGACCCAAAGCCCCCAAACGAAACCTCGTTTTCATAGACTCAGTACACGACAACTGCGCAAACATCTCACTTGAATCTCGCCCCCACTTGACGCTTTGTAACACATTCGCCAATTGATTCCAGATTTACAGTTAACGTTCTCTATTTGCCGGCATATTGCGATACCTGACATTTATGAAACAGATGAAAGTCGAGAAGTTATCCGCTATTGTGTTCGAAGTTTACTTCGGACGATATTCTTTTGTTTTAGTAAACTTAAGCGGTTTGGCACGAGAAAATACACAGCTGTTTAGAAACACTGACGTGTCATCCGATGATGGATATTGTTTGCATGCATTTATTTTTTGTATGTTTTCAATCATGCATAATAATGTTTTTGCCGACGGTTTGAATAATAGACAATTACTACTTTCTCCATTGCGTCTACGAGTATCAATTGATATGAAATCGACGTCTAAAATGAATTAAACCTGTTCAACATTCAAACATTGGAATAATATATCTTGTGATTGTTTTTTGACAATTTCAATAAGTTTGGTTCACAATGATATTTCTGAATTGATTTAGAAATATTCAGGGTTGTAATATCCACAACGTCGCTCAGCAGTGAAGGGGTTGATAGTAACGTAACGGAATGTTTATTTTCTAATACATGTCGTGCTTCTGTCAACATTATATGTAGTAAGATCTGTATATTACCCAAGGGAACTAATGCAAGTTTCTCTTTTAATTTGAAGAAAATATGTGATAGTGAATGAAACAATTCGTCGATGTTTTAAAACTAATTATTTTAGTCACTTTTAAAGTGTAAACTGTTACTTATTGTTATTTTAAATAATAAAAACACATTTTTTAGTACTTTTTTCTCCACAATATATTTTTTGATCAGTACCGGTTTCTCTCATCGCGAGCATTATCAACTAGTTAGAATACAATTTACAAAAAAGTCAACAATACAAAATATTTGAGTTAAATCTTTTTTTACTCAAATATTTTGTTTTCTTATCGCGAGAATTATCAACATTATATATATATGTATGTTTTAAATATTACTAAAGATTCTGTTATATTTGCTTAAAAAAGGTTAAATTGTTTTCGCAGGATCGAAAACAGCCTATTCTAAAACAGTATTTTTATTTCCATTTTATTTTAAAATTACACGAAAATTTTTGCTTCTATGTACCTCTCACATGACATATGAAATAATAATGAAAATACGTTCTTATAAATATATATAAAAAAAAATAGTTTTTGTAATTCAAATATCACTTTGAACCATACGTTTTGAATACTGTCATCTCAATTAAAGTTTGTTTGAACTGTTCGTTCCTCAGTTGTTCAACTTTTTTGCGAAAAGCTTAGGTGTGAATGAAAAGAGTTATAGCTGGACTAGAGAATGACGTCTATACCAGAGCTTTTACGTCATTACCGAAGTTTAGTTCTGAACTTTTCATATTAAGGGATCGAGTGACATGCAACACAGGGAGTGCACTGAGGGAGAGTAACGTAGTAATTAGGCAGGAGTCTTACCATAATAAGAATTCTGACGTCCAGGATTGTAAACTATCAAACTTTCTCTTTATTATATTATATATATTAAAGGTATCGACATGTAATTAATGATATCGACTGAAGAATGAAGATGTTTGATAGAATTTCAATATCAAACTTGAATTGTTAAAACTTTGTACGATTCCACAAGTTTTGTCACTAACGACATGGGTTTCGCCTTTCGGCATCTTCAAGCATTCTATCAAAGGTCAGTTATGTTGCATCCGTGAGATAGAATGCCTGAAGATACCGAAAGGAGAAACCCGGGTCGTAAGTGACAAAAATCACATAATGAGATTTTTGGGAAATATCAGGCAATATTTAAAAAAATATTTCAATTAAAAAATTGAAAACTTATTGAATTTGGATTATTGAAACTTTGTACAAATTTTTTGTCACTCCGAGTTTCACTTTTCGGCATCTTCAGGTATTCTAACGGCTAATTGATATTTTTTGTAAAATCCATTCATGAATGACTTATTAACAGTATTTATCGTTAATAAAACTTATCACAGACAATTGTGTATTATTATTATTGAAAATAATTTTAGTTGCCATTTAGTTCTTGCCTTGATATATAAAGAGTGCTTATTATTCTATTACATCCATGTGTTAGAATACCTGAAGATGCCGTAAGGCGAAACCCGTTAGTGACAAAACATGTGGAATCGTAGAAATTTTTTACATTTCAAATTGGATGTCGACAAATATTAATATACAATATATAAAAGAATTTTTGTTTATTTGTATGTATGCCCTTTATGTATTGCTGTATTAAAGATATATAATGTTTGATTCTTTCAAAATATTTTCTTTTAACCCTCGCTAAGGTTTCGAGATTACTACAAACACATGAAAACACGTCTGAAAAGTTTTTAACCGTTACAAAAAGTTTTAGGAAACTGTCAAACGCGTTACATATTGAAAACGAAAGTTTGCATACTGTCAATTAATTGTTCATAAACTAATTTTGATTTTGGATTAAACTCTTCACTAAATGATTTTTTTTAATACTCACCCAATTCGATTACTCAAGAATTATTGGTATGTTAAATAAGAACCTAGGTACCATTTTTGCGAAACTGTTACACTTTAAAGCTATAAATTTATAATGACATTTTGCAAACCATCGATTGTTTTTTAATTAAATTCAATTTTCGAATTAGCTCTTTATTAGAATGATTTTTGTGCATTTTTTTAAATGATTGCAACGCATGCTGAGTACTCGATAGTATTAAATAAATCCGACATAATCGATTGGGCGTAACGTGAAAACTTGTAGTTTCAGAATTACGTTTTCTCTTTTCTGCAAGTGAATCATACAGTCAATAATCATGTTATAATTACTATGCAGATATGGCATTTGTATTTTTTCACGCATGAACTCATCATTAGCCTCATCCGCAAAAAAAAATATTAATAAATCCTTCGGTTGGTTGCCATGTACAAAAAAAGAGAATAAAATCATATTAATGAATAATAATTGTTGCATGTTTCTTCGGAAGACCACCGAGAGAGTGCGCTGAGCGTTAACTTTTTTATAGAGGAAGGTGTTCTAATTAGGAACCGGCTCAGTCGGTTATTAATTTATTTCTATATCCTTGTTTGTACAACTATGTTTAGATAAAATTATTTCAACCATAAAAATTAACTATTTTAAATCATATTATGACACAGATACATGTTAATTGTTAAGACAAGCAAATTAAGCTATATTGAATCGGTTTATTCGACCTGAATCAATAGACAGGACATTTTTAAGAAGTAACTAATAAAAACCGATATAATTAATGAAAAACAATTTGGCGCTTATGTTAAATGAATTGGTGATCTTCAGATAGTTCAACGAAACTCTAGTATCTTATTTATGATATAGACTGAAGTTGCTTGATGGAATTTTAATATCAAATTTGAATTGTTAGAACTTTGTACGATTCCACATATTTTGTCACTAACGACCCGGGTTTCGCCTTTCGGCATCTTTATGCATGACTGACGGTCAGTTCTGTAAGTTCTGTTGCATCCGTGTGATAGAATGCCTGAAGGTGCCGAAAGGCGAAACCCGGGTCTTTTATGTAAGCTATATAACTGAATCGACACAAGGAATAAAAAATGCGGATTAAAATAGAAATGATGGATTTGATTATTTTTTTAAAATCTATGCACCCCCCGTCTAATTGGAGCAAATGTTTCTCAATCTGTCTTTTTCTAAAGAGAGTACGGATAGAAGAGACAGGACCACTGATTAAGTAGTAGCTTTTTCCATACCCTTTTTTTACGGTTGCTTTTTACAACTATATCTTGTAAAAAAAATTGTTGAGCTAAAATACATTGCTATTTTTCACCGTGTTATAATGGAGTCCTACCAAGTGAATGCCAATTCAATCAATACTATTTTTAATGTATTAAAATAGATTTTGCCTAAGAATACATGGTCGACTTTCTTGTTTTTTTTTCTTTTAATTTCCAGTATTGATTTTTTTTTTAATCTTTTCTACATTGAAAAAGCAATATTCTTGTAAATTTTGTTACTGTAGCTTGAACGATTCATATTAGAATTTTCGTGTTGATTAACAGAAATGTCAATACTTAACAATTTACGTTCGCTGTTGCATGTCAAAATACGTTGCGATATTGTATCTGGAGAAAATTTCCATCGGTATGTCGCGGACATGTCATTTTCTAGCGTTTAAGATTCACAATGGAAGCTTGCTCAGTCGATAGGAAAAATTCTACGATGAAACTTGTTTTTCGGTTCAGTGAATGTTAAAATCACTAGCAATGTTTGGCCGTCTCGCGCTGCGCCGTACCACATACCGTGTTTTCCCCTTGCACCTTGGAGGCTGTTCGAAAATCGGAATTTGTTCATTTATTCATGCGTTTTCTGGAACGGAAATGTACTGCCGAAAAGAAATCTTCATTTGTTTTCGGCCAATCAACTTTGAAAAAACAAAATGTTTCCATTTTTTTTGTGTGGCATCGTTTTGTAATGTTAAAAAAGCAAGAAACTATGCCCCCCGTTTGCAAATAAAGGCTCTATTTTCTAAATTATAAGTAATGCCAATTTTCAGACTAGCGGATATACATTTAATTTTTTAACACTTTCACACTATTTAAAGTGATAGCAGTTCGAATAGCTTTGTTTGTTATTTATATTCTATAAGTTGATAATGTAATACAATAAGAGAAACCGGTCCTGTTTGTTAAATATGTTAAAAATATGTTTTATTTTTAAAAACAATTTTATCGGTTTTCAAATGTAAGACCGATTTACAAATGGTAAACATTTAAAATTAGCAGTGAAATTAACCGAGTAAGCTCGGGAATGAACTAAAATGAACTTTAAAGCATTTAAAAAAAAATGTATTTGCTTGAACTCATTTTTGTTCACGATGCAATTTGATGATATTTTGACATCCGACTGAAGAAAATTAAATTCTTACTTTTTAGTGTTACGGCTTTAAGCCTTTTTTAAGGTTTTAACTGTCACTTGTTAATGGCAAGTTAGCAGGTATACAAAACAATGTGATCAAGTACTAAGAAAGCAATTTACACTAAATCGTACAGTATACATACAAATAAATTAATTTAAAAGTGAAATGTTAACAATGCCTTATTAATAATTTGCGAACAACATTAAGATAAAACTTAATATTTATAACTTTGTACCACATGCTTTGTCACTAACCACACGGGTTTCGCATTTCGGCATCTTCAGGCATTCTATCACACGGATGCAACAGAATTGACCGTGTGACTTTCCGTGTGATAGAATGCATGAAGAAATGCGAAACCCAGGTGATAGTGACAAAACATGCGGAATCGTATAAAGTTGGAACAATTTAAATTTGATATTGAAATTCCATCAAGCGCCTTTAGTCGATATCATAAATTCTGACATTAAGATAAATCAATAATACTGCAAAATATCAGCTAACTTTCACTCAAAATTTGTACAAGTAGACCAGCTCGTAATTTATATCCGTGAGCGAAACCGGTCCTGATCATAAAATATATTGTAAAAATAATTACAATAAAATGTGTTTCTATTATTTAAAATTACACACAGAAAAACTACAATAAAAAATTTGGCATAAAAAATCTAATATCAACCACATTTCGTTGACCACTATTAGAAATTCATGTTTACGTTATTCATACGTAAGGTTTATATAATGCTAATTATTTATTACAGTTGCAAAATTAATGTACCATTTGCAAAGTACGCCTTTACATAATGACACGTACTTTTAATTTATTCAACCACATTAAATACAATTTACAATTGAAATTGAAACCAAACGATGGGAGAAAGCCTTTTGTAAAAGTTTTATAAAAAAACGCATTGCATAATGCGTAATGGATAGTTTTTTGTTGCACATACACAATAAGCTGTCACTTTGAATATAATATACACGCTTTTTTTTCAAACAAAACAATGATATGTTTTTTTTATTGTAAAGAAAGCATGCATCGTATTTTAGTTCTACAAAATTAAATTAATATTAAAAAATGAAATTAAATAAATTTTGTAGAACTAAAATACATTGCTATTTTTTCACCGAGTTATAATGGAGTTCTACCAAGTTAATGCCAATTCAATAAATGAAACATGCATCGTTTTAATGACATTTAATTATTGATGGAATGACGTTTCATTTATAGACATAACGACGATTTATTTATCTTGTCCATTGAGATATTCTTCAAATAGTCTAATCCATAGGCTCCCAACCTTTTCGGGTGGCGAACCCTTTTCATAAAATCCATGTGACCTGCGATCCCCCATACATTCCAAAAATATACGAAAAAAAGTTTTTTTTAGTTGACCGTATAAATTGGCGACCTCAGGTTAGCAGCCTATGGTCTAATCGATAAAGCAGTTGGAGCCGCTTGTCTTTCACGACTCCGACTCCGATCTCATAGCCCTGACTATAACCGCTTCACTTTACTGATATGGTTCATATTGTAAAAGAAAATATCTTAAAATAAAAAAAGCAATTACGATGGGCTAAACCAATCGAGGTATAATGTAGGATATGTTCTAAATTAATTATTCAAATTAACTGATCGATTTGTTACTCGGGTTCAATATCGACAACTTAATTAGCGTGTTTTAATTTATATACTTTATTTGTTACAGGTTGTAACAGATTACGTCACAGACCAGTGGCATTTATCGAAATTTTCAAAGCGTTTAGAACTACAAAATAAATAATGGAGACGTGGTTGGAAGACGTTAAGAGAGTTCGCATCCCTCGTCCCAAGTTCGGATCCCGCTACCCCTCAGAACCGCCCAAAGACTACTACGAAGACGGAGACGAGGTCAAACTGAAGAAGAACATCACCGACATGGAGAAAGAGATTATCAAAGCCACAGAAGAAATTCGACGAACATTACAAGACAAGCTCTAAAATGATTTGTTCACTTAGAATATTGAGATTAATTCATATATTTAGGCAGGAGAAAGATCGAAAATAATAATTAATGTTTTAATTTATGGAAGAGATCTGCTTAAATGTCTTTTTTTACCAGATTGGATCAATAGATTTATTTTAATCGTTGAATATTTTGAAAACTAACCTTTGCAAGTTTTTGAAAGGTTTGTAAGCATTATTTGCTTTTTGTTGAATCTACGTTGATTACTGGAACGTTTATATGATACACGTTAATAATAATATAATAACGTTTCATTTAAAACGTATTTCCTTGCAACAGTTGATTACTTCTTGTTTTACTAAGCGCAGAAAGATAATTTCAAAAATTTCTTTTCATCATTCGTAAGACATTGCTTAAATCAGCAAGTAGAAACAATTGAATTTATTGTAGGTAAGGGAACCATTAAAATGTTATCGAAATGCGCAATATTTTTGTCATATTTATTTATTATATGAATTGAATAGACATACATTAAATGTATTTTATTCATACAAATATTAGGCGAAGATATCATGTGTTTTTTGACACTGTTCTGATTTTGAATGTGTTGTTTTTCCACTGTTCTGATTTGTCACGTTCTGTTTTGTCATATCATATAAAGATTTTAACGAAAACGGATTACATTAACGATTGTAATTGTATTTAGTTTGTAATACTAATTTCATTTGTAACCTTTTCTATGTTCTGAACTGTCACGAATTGTTTTGAAATATGATTATTTCGGATAATATAACATTATCAGATAATGTATTTCGATGACTAAACTAATTTAATTTGTAACTTCTGATTTGTCACGTTCTGTCTCTGATTTTTAAAACGCTGTTATGATTTGCCACGTTCTGTTTTGTCATATTATGATTTTTCTGGTTATCATTAACATAGTAATTCGATAATAAAGCTAATTTCATTTGTTACTTATCAAACATGGCTATATCACATGGTTCCTTTATGTCAAGAGATATTCGACTCTTTTATTGTTTTTGAGAAATGCTCTTTTATGTGTATTTAAATAAACGCACAGTTTAACAGGCGTCCTGTTCTTGAAAGTGAAGTGATGCGATGTTGATTTGCTGTCTGCTACTTACAGATTAAAAGAATTTCTGTATTCAGCGATTAAAAATGGATTATTCAAAATTGTAACGTTTTATTTTACGATAAAATTAAAAAGAAATGTTACACAATAATGTAACTCGATCTTAAAGTTTCACGAATAGAAATAATTATCTGGATTGTACGATGTTAACATTTTTTGTACATTCGCTTTAACTAATTTTAATGTTTGTACTAAAAAGCTAAAATATATCTAGGCATATTTGTATTAAGATAAGAAAGTACAAAAAAGATCTTTTTTTAATTGTACTTAAAAAATATGACGACTTTATGTACTGTAATACAATGCATTCATAATATAAAAATAGGCAAATATTATTTAATATGTTAGCTATACTATTGTTTTATTAAAAAAAATAAACTATGAAAAAACCATATTTGTTTCTTTTTCAATATTATTAATAAAATACGTTTTTAATATTTAACAGGAGTTAAAAGTGCAAATTTGAAGTAAGTCGTAGGTGTACACACAGAAATTTATATATATATTGTACATTAATATAAAAAATCACAAAAAATGCTTCAAAGAATATTTAATATTTCTTTTTGTCTTCTTTATATAGAAATTTGTGAAAAATGTTTTTGATTGATTATTCAATATTTTTATATGTAAACTGACCCTCTGATAGAGCTGCATGAAATATTGTCAACGTTATTTATGTTACGCCAAAGTTTTAGGTTTCTCTCAACAGTGACATATATCGATGAGTAAAATTTCTTCAAACATTAACCTGCAGAGAACAACAAGGCTCTAAATGTCGAGTTTTGCTAAAGCGAACTTAACAATGCGGTGATTTTTAAAGTGCGTTTGAATATTGGAAACTGCCTATTTGTTTTGATGAAATCTGGCACTTAGATCTTTGTAGTGTTCAGGATCCGATTTTTTTTTTTATAATAAACAAGTTAGTTCGATTAATATTATTCGTTATAAATACTGTCCATCCAACGACAACATTAACCGTTTGACTGTTGACTTTAGTGTATTGAGAGTGTATTGACACTCAAAAATATAAGACAGTTAACAATATCAAAACTTTTAAATGATAACTGATTTTCGTATTGAAAACTAAACTATTTTTTTTGATATTCTGAATAAGTTATACCAACAGCAATACTATTGAATAATTTTTATTTTTTAAAGTATTTATTCATGGAATAACATTGGAGTATGTAGGGAACAGGTTAAGAGAACTGAAAGGACCTAAGTTATATCTTTGAACACTAACATAACATTTGATTTGAACAGATCAGTCGGCACAACTGAAACGTGTTAAATTGAGACACAAGCTTGTGTAACATATAAAAATATATGGAAAACCTTAGTTATAGTAAAGGACAATGCGCCAATGGTTAATGGACTTAAGTACGTAGTGAAATTCACACAAATTAACCGGGCGTTACATCTGGCGTTAGCGCTAATGAGCTGCAAGAGAATACTTCAAGAACGCTGATTTTTGCTATTGAATTTTTTTATGTTGGTAATTATTGCGGTATTAACTGATTCAAAGGTATTAATTATACATTTGAAGCAGATTAGTTATAAATCGGTCAGGGGCATTGGTTTGTCCTTAGCATTTGACCGTTATAACGCTTTCAAATTCGTTATGATATGAAAATAATAAATTTTGTATTAATAATAGAATTTTTGTGTTATCAATTAGAACAGTGGTCGGCAACCTTTTTAGAGACTAATAAAAATCAATTTTGAACATTTTGTTTGCGTAGTGCACAATTTTTTTCAAGCACATTTATTTTTACTAAATTATATTTACAGTAATATAATACACAAGAGTATAAAAATTTGGATTCAGCTACTTAATTAAAAGTGATTAAAATCATTTTTTTAATTTTTACCAGATATTTTCAACATATAATTAAGTTAAAAATAAATATTTTGATAAAAAAAATAACTCAAACTGTAGTGGCAGTAAGTAATTCAATTATCCGCGGGTAGTAGGTTGTCGACGACTGAATTAGATGTTAGAAAGTCAAAAAGACGTAACCCTCAGTTTTTTTGAAGAGATTTTTTTATAATCACAATGTATACAATATAATACAATACGTTATATCAAATGAATGGCAGCTGTAAAAATTGATATTTAAGCATTTAAATTTAAAAAAGATCGTATCAAATTTGTGTTATAAATTGAAAAAAATTATGACATAGTAACAGTTTTTTAAACAATTTTGTAATTAAATTTTGCACTCGAATGTCGCATATAGCTGACATTGATTTTCCGCTCCTGTGTATGGATACCACCACTCTGGGGCCAAGTCGTTAAAATGTCGAATATTCAATGTCGTTAAATATCAAATTGTGGAAACACTCTCACATATTGTGTTTTATTATTTAAATAAAATGCCTTTCCATTTAAAAGTAATAGTGCGCATTGTAAAAGTTTTTGTGGAACACATAATGATTTTGGTATTCATTTTGTAAATATTGATAATGGACCCAAATGACATTGTTTACCAGTTAGCGTACGAACTTATCCCGACTCTCTTTAATGTGAGACATCTGCATAGATAATTTGTATATAAAAGAATAATGCTTATATATTGCTGTCTCCTTTGTTAATAATACATGTCATTGTTTACCAGTTGGAATGGAATGACGAATTTATCCGACTCTCTTTAATATAAGCCATCTGTATAGGTAATTTGTATATAGAAGAATAGTGCGTATGTATTGCTGTCTCTTTTTTTAATAATAATACAATAAAATGAGAGAACAGGTAAGCAGTATTTATTATAATAAGTTATCACAGCTGTTCTAACTGATTCTGTTTGACATCGTTAAAAAATCTGACTTATGATTGAAACATATTGTTTATGGTTCAAAATGTACTTGCTTACAAGTCAACAAATAATATAATAGTTTTGACGTGGGACCGCGGTGGTCCGTTAATAATTTTATTGCTTACCTATTCATTGTTTTATGAACACGATCCCGAGAGAGAAATTAAATGAAGTCACACTCTGAAAGTTACAGCGAGAGGGGAATGAGGGCTGAGGACAGGGAGGGAGGACTTACCTCACCTCAAAAACGTCTCTCGGTGAACCTGTTGCGCCGCAATGCACTTGTATGCATTACCCGCCATTACAATTAACTTGCACATTGTCAACGTAAACCACGCGAGGCGAGCTATGAAAACAATTTGATCTGATATGTTAAATAATAAAAACACATTTTCAGTACTTATTTCCACGATATATTTTTTGATCACGACCGGTTTCGCTCATCGCGAGCATTATCAACTGAAAGATATATTCCGGAAATAAGTACTAAGAATGTGTTATTATTACTTAAAATATCGTGCCTTTCCATCAATAAGTGACAGTTAACACATTAAAAGTAATGTGATCTGAATTGATAAATACGATAAAAATCTGTTTTTTCATCTAAATGTTGAAAACAAGCATTATCAAAATCAGTTGATAATGCTCGCGGTGAGCGAAACCGGTCCTGATCAAAAAATATATTGTGGAATTAAGTACTAAAAAATGTGTTTTTTATTATTTAAAATATCATGCCTTTCCATCAAGAAGTGACTGTTGACACATTAAAAGTGATATATGATAATATTATTTATTAATTTTTCATTGTCTTGCTCTTGATGTGTTTCTATGTATTTTTTTTGTAATATTTTATAGTTAGTTCAGAGCTCACACATCATCACGTGATTCACACACCGCGCTCTGTTGACTGCAAGAGTAACATAATTCACTTATGCAACATGTTTCAGTGAAACTAAAAATGTTTGTATTCCGAATGGGCGAGCATTTATTTTGTTACGTGGTTTTTATTTTAATTTCCATACAGATACTGATTAAATTGGTTTAATTAAATTTTGAATACAAACCCATAGTTTCTGTGCTTTGAGGTTATACCCCGGAAGTCCAGTTATTGGCATTATTGGAGTTAATTAAATATGCAGATTTTATTTTTTCACTACTTAAATGACTGAAAAATTGAAGTTCGTAAATATTATATTCTCCAAATTAGCTAGTTAAAAAAAGCGCGTACTAATTTTTTATCAATGAAAAAAAAAAATTTTTTTATACGAACTCTAAGAAATTTTTAAATTTCTCGATTAACATTTAATAAAAAAAAAATGAATTGTTACAACTATGTACGATTCCAGATGTTTTGTCACTAACGACTCGGGTTTCGCCTTTCGACATCTTCAGGCCCGGATGCAATAAAACTGAACAATTCAAATTTGATATTTAAATTCCATCAAGCACCTTCAGTCGATATCATAAATCAATTAATATTTAATACTAAGAGATACCTACCTATTTAGTTGGATTAAATTGTTAGAATTTTTTTTACATTGTTGAAAAGTCTTATCACGTTATTAAGCAAAGGATAGTAAATGAGATTTAACTGCTTATTTAAAAGAAACACCGACTCCAGAAGGGCTCTGTTAATTTATTAAATTAATTGATTAAATATTTTATAATCTCCTGTGTTTTAATACAATAATTTAACACACGTTACCGTGTAATACTTGTAACGGTGAGTGACAAAACTTGTGAAATCGTTTATAACTCGATAGATCGTCAATTAAAAACGTATGTATTCAGTGTTATTTTTTATTTATAATATAACACTTAGTGTGTAGCTGTCGTTTGTTGTGCGTTAGTCACGGAACCAAAAAAAAAATCTTATATTTACACAAATGTGAAATATTTTGCTGAAATCTAACACTTAAAAAATAAACTAATTGATGTTATCATTACGCGATAACTTATGCAGAAAGAATTGCGTTACTCCAACAACGTAAAACGTAACACGGCGTAGAGAATTTGCCACGTAATCGCATTCGTATGATGTGATCATAATATTGCCCAGTGCGAGTAAAATCTTACTCTTCTATATATACACTTAAATAATATATTCAGTGCTAAACTGTTAATCGAGTTTCACCGAAACTCTCTGACTAGTGATACAAGTGTATATATTTCAGTGACGTACTAATGGAATTATGATATAATTTTAACAAAATGTTCTTGTTAATTTCTTGTTACAACCGTTTTTTTAGTGGTATAAGAATGTTTTGAGGTGTTATATATCATTGATTGAATTGGCATTTACTTGGTAGAACTCCATTATAACACGGTGAAAAAATAGCAATGTATTTTAGTTCTACAAAAATTTTAAAAGATATGGTTGATAGCTATTTCGACTCACTATCTATATCTTATAATAATTTTGTAGAACTAAAATACATTGCTTTTTTTTCACCGTGTTGTTATAACATATATTACTTCTTGGTGGAAAGACATTATATTTTAATATAATAATAAAATACAGTACTCAGTATGGGTCCAGATTATTATTATAATGAGATTGTGGAAATAAACATTTTGTTGTCTTATTAACGTATTATAATAGAAACATTTCGTGTTCTTCTAATTCTAATTCCTTAAAAATTTGATAAAAATCAATTATTATTTAGTATTAACATATTTAATCTGAAAGCTGAAAACTCATTGATGGAAAGGCATGATATTTAAAATAATAATAAATGATGATCGAAACCGGTCCTGATCATAAAATATATTGTAGAAATAGCATTAAAAAGCGTTTCTGTTATTAATAATTGATTTTAGTATCGTCTTGAACAATTTTTCTCGTTCGCGATCCATATCCAGAAATTCTCAAAGGATGTGATCGGAATCCTATTTTTTCATATTTAAATAATTACCGATAGGACTTTCAACTAACTGACCAAACTGGATTAACTTGGTAGCGAAGTTACCATGATCAGTCATGAATTGGCTGGTCAAAATTTTTTTTGGTTATCTCAATGCGCCACTCTATATAATATAAATATATTTAATTCGTGATATAAATTAGTCAAAGTGCAATTTAAAAAAATATAATATTGTATATTGTATATATAGTTGATAGCTATTTCGGCTCACGCCATCGTCAGCATTGGTTTATAAAATTTTAAATCTTATAAAAAAATTGTAGAACTAGTAATACATTGCTATTTTTTCACCGCCTTATAATGGAGTTCTACCAAGTAAATGCTAATTAAATCAATAACAATTTGACTTTATTTGCGTTTTATCTGTCAAAAGGACGCACGAGAATTGTCAAAAGACCACAGGTTCCCCACGCCTGTCCTAGCTACTCGATATTTAAAAAAAACAACTTTTTATTTTTAAAAGTGCTCTTCAAAGTTTTTATTCATATTTTCTTATAATCTTCTCGTTTTCATCCATTTTTTTTTTTTTTGTTAGAAAACGTGTCAGAAAAGATAATTACAAAGTGACAGACGGTTTCCAATAATTGGTTTACGATACTGTTTTTTTTTCATTTCATAACGGCGAGTCGCTTAAAACGGCTTCACTTTCTAATTAATTAAGTCGTTTCTATTTTTTGTTGTGATTGTAAACTTGGCATTGTGCATTTTTTCACGGCCGATTACGCGCAACTCACCATTTGTAATTTCAATCAAATTGAATAACACGGTTAAGGCTTTCTTGTTGGGTTAACCTCCTACGGCAGGGACGGGCTCAGACGATGTCAACAAGAGCTGCATTTTATATTTTCATTTATATAAAGAGCCATTAAATATCATTTGTACGCAAATCTTAGGTGCTACATAAAGTATAAAAATTTAAACTTCAAAACTCCAAGAGAAGTGCACCCACCTGACGATATATTTCTTTCAACTTTCTACTGACGACCAGTTGATAATACTGAAACCGGTCTTGATAATTAAATATATTATGGAAGTATTGTAGTACTATAAATGTGTTGTTATTATTTAAAATAGTTGAGATGTTAGCAGTCAGAGGGTTAAATAGGATATTTGAATTTTAACACAAGTTTTTGACTGTCAGTATAGTCAGTATAGAATTAGTAGTTATTAAAATACTTATAAGCAAGATCTAATCAGAAGAGTATATATATATATGTAAATTATAAATAAACTGTCATTTTTATTGCACCTTTGTGATAGAATTTCAATTGCTAAAATTGACACATACGTCACTCTTGTCATTTATAAGTTCAGAGCTATTTTTTAATATTTACATAAAGCAGTGAGTTAACTAGAAATTTGGGACCTTCATGCAAACTCTTCGCTCACTTCGTAATCACGATCCGGGTTTCGACTTTCGGCATCGTCAGTCACTCTCAAAAATAGATCAATAAACTCTTTTGTGCGTCCGTGTATAGAATGAGTGAAATCATTTAATTGGAATTTACTCGGTATTTGCTTATATAAAGCTGTGTAGAAAGGATACACGAAACATCTTTTCTTCTGTTTTAACACATTTGATCGAATTGCCATTTACTTGGCAGAACTCCATTGTGAAAGGGTGAAAAGAAGCAATGTATTTTTTCTATAAAATCTATTAGATATATAAGTGAAAGAACTAATTGATGAAGATGTAAGCCGAAAATGCTATCAACTATATGTCTTATAAATTTTGTAGAACTTACAATGTATCTACTTAGATAGTTAGAATGAATGAAGTCGGCGAAAGGCAAAGAGTGACAAAGCTTCTGTAATTGTACATAGTTTAAACGACTTGACGTTTATTTTATCTTATATTTTTTAAACTATTTCATCAACCATCCTCAGTCGACATATTAAGTTACGTAAAGAAAAGAAATATTTTTGCTTGAAATTGTATTCAAATATCGCTTAGCCGCTAATTTAAGGAGGGTTTATTTTTCTATTAGTGACAACACTGCCGGTAAAAGTTAGAGAGACGTAAACATTAAAAAAACACGCTGACAAGTTTCAGTAAAATAAAGCTGCGCTTAGATAATCGTAATTAATATCTAAAATAAAACAACCGTAGCCATGTTTGGTAACCTGCCTTAAAAGAACAAGTCGTTAATAACGTTTCTTATGCAGTTCATTATTACTTGTATTTTATGAAAGTTTGGCGGTGCATTTTGAAACGCCGAACGAAAGAAAAACCCACTCATTTGGTCTCATTCAACCAGGTATATATTTGTTTACTTCAGGGCTGTTGAGTCGTTGAAAAAACAACACGGCTCCGATTCCGACATTGACTAAAAAAAACACAACGCTGGTTTTAATTTTTTAACAACAAAAAAACGTATTATTTATGATCGACAAATATTTACAGATTATAATTGATAGCCGTTATTCTGCCACTATTGTTAGACCATTTTTAAGGTATTAACTGCCACTTCTTAATGAAAAGGCACGACATTTTAAATAATAAAAACACATTTTTCAGTGCATATTTCCACAACGTGTTTTTTGATCAGGATCGGTTTCGCTCATCATAATAGTTGATAATTCTCGCGATGGATGAAACCGGTCCCGACCAAAATATATATTGTGTGTATAAAAACTACTGTAAGAGAGATAGAGCATTGAGAGAGATTTAATTAATTTGAATTGATGGATCTTTGTATAGTTCCATATGATCTGTTCACGACCACAAAAATGCAATAAAACGATCAGTTTTTTATTCGAGGACTGTGGAATCGTTAAATAAACACAAATCTGACTTAGACCCCGAATGAAAAACTTTTAATTTTGTTAGGTTTTTTCCCTCTTTCATATTTATGTACGCTAAATTAATGATAAGCCAACCACTCTGGCAACCAGATCGTTTAATGAGATATTTTTTTTTAAACTGTCTAATCGAAAAAGTAGTCCGAGTTACTCGTTTTTCTATATATGTTCTACATGAATGCAATAGAACAAGCTGATTTTTATTCGAGGGCTGTGAAGTCATTAAAAATACTCGAGACTGACTCCGATTTCAACTAGAAAATGTTTAATTTTCACCGTCAATTCTGTTGCATCCATGTTATAGAATGTCTGAAAATACCGAAAAGCGAAACCCGGGTCATTAGGCGACACAGCATGTGGAAACATACAAACTTGTAACAATTCAAATTTGTTATTGAAATTGCATCAAGCAACTTCAATGAATGTTATAAATGATCAATATGTAATGCCTTTTCATCAAAAGGTCAACACCCTAATAATGACACTTGATAATTATTAAATATTAATTTATTTATCGATTGAATTGGCATTTAATTCGTAGAACTCCATTATTACACGGTGAAAAAATAGCAATGTATTTTAGTTCTACAAAATTATTTGAAAAAAAATATAGTTGATACCTATTTCGGCTCACGCCATCGTCAGAACTACTAGTTCTAATCTAGAACTAATAGTTCTGACGATGGCGTGAGCCGAAATAGCTATCAACTAAATTTTTTTAAAAATAATATTGTAGAACTAAAATACATTGCTATTTTTTTCACCGTATACTAGTTTATTTATTAATCGAATTGGCATATACTTTGTTGACCTCCTTTATAACACGGTGAAAAAATAGCAATGTGTTTAAGTACTAAAAAAATTGTAATATATATATATAGCTGATAACTATTTCACCTGGCCATAATCAGAATTATGTTTAAATTTGATATTGATATTTCATCAATTATCTTCAGTCGATATCATAAATTATATTCTATTTATGTTCAGTAATTAAAGATCTTCATTAAGATATTTTTCAAAATCGTATAATCGAAAAATTGGTCCGATTCGGTCGTTTTTCACGACTTCAAATCCAGTCATAGCACCATGCTGCGAGTCCGCCCAAAACATCGCGACTCTACGAATCCAGCTGCAACTGAACAGCCCTGGTTTTCTTTGTTATATGGACAAATGATTCATAATTTTATTTTACAAAAACAAAAAATCGTACTCGCTTAAAAATGTATTCCTAAGTAGATTTTTTTATTATAATACTACGGAAGTTAAATAATAAAAGAGAGAAACTCTGTAAATATACATGATATTTGGTCTTCCGCTATGAGTCAGCCATGAATCCGAATGGCGTTGGGTACGACCAAAAAATACTTCCGGGTTTGTATTCCGGCCACACAAAAACTCATATATCAACGTTTTAAATGATGTAAGGTGCGGATTTCAACTTGGGACTTGTTGGTTTTTCTCATTTATTCCCATGAAATCTTAAAATAAAAAAATAGGTCTAAAAGCGAATGTTAATGTTAAGAACTACCGTATATATTGATTGGATTGGCATTTACTTGGTAAACCTCCATTATAACACGGTGAAAACATAGCAATGTATTTTAGTTCAAATTTTTATTTTTATTCTGACAATTCTGACAACAAGCGTGAGCCGCAATAGCTATCAAATATATCTTTTAAACAAAATATACAACTAAAATACCGTACTTCTTTTAAGGTGTTAATTGTGACTACTTGATGGGAAAATATTATATTCAAATAAAAAAAAACACATTGATTATTAATATTTCTACAATATTACATTAATAATATCAGGAGTGGTTTCGATTATCGCGATCAAGTGTATTTTAAACCATTTTTTTGTTAATAACTATCAGGTATACAAAACAATTGACTTAAGAACTAAGAAAATAATTTACATGTAACCATGTTACATATTATACATCTAAAAGAAGTAAAATAATATATGATTTTGATTGAGGATGCATGATGGAATTTCAATATCAAATTTTAGCTGTTGAAACTTTGTACATTTTTTCATGTTTTATTGTTGCTGTCGATAGAATAACCGGAATTGCCAAAAGGCGAAACCCAGGCCGTTGGGACAAAACTTGTGGAATCGTACATATTTTCAAGAATTTAAATTGAATGTTAAATATTTAAAAGCAAATTATTTGGTTGTAAAATTTCGAATGATTATCAATAATTTTTTAAAAATCTAAATGAACTTGGTTTTATAATTTTTGATCACAAATGCGTATAATTTTATTTATAAATTATTTTAGGTCATTTAGAATTATATTGCATGATCATCTGTTAATTAAATTATTGACTAAACATTTTATGTAAGAACGCTTTTTTAATTTGCATTACATCATTTGGTCAAATAGTGACAGTTAAAACTCTAAAAGAAACACCATAGTTATCGTTCGCTTTTAAATCTATTTTCTTAGTTAAAGAAAAATCAATAAGATCCAAATTCAAATCCGGTAATCATTTACTCAAATCGGAACCGGTGATGATCCCAATAATATAATATTGTACTTAAAAAGCACTTTAAATTTTGTGTTACTATTTAATCATAATTTTAAATAATTAATATTTATTAAATGAACACATTTCTTAGTACATATTTTTACAATGTGTTCTGATGTTTTACGATGTGTGATGATGCTCCCGAAGAACGAAACCAGTTCTGATCATAAAACATATTGTGGAAATAAGTACTAAAAACGTGTTTTTTATTATTTAAAATATCACGCCTTTCCATCAAGAAATGACAGTTTACACCTTAAAAGTGTTCGAGTAAAGGATTTAATTATAATGTCCTTTCACAAATAAGTGACATTTACCACCTAAAAAGTGTCCAATTAAGTAACTAGACATATGTTTATTCATTGTCAGGGTGGGCAATTCAAACTTTTCGTATACCAGTGAATAAATGATGTATATATACTTTTAGGCAAAAATTTTTCGTGTCGATATTCTGATCACCGAATCTATTTGATAGGATCATGGGAAAATAATGTACCATGTTTTGTTAGTGTCTTTTCTTGTGACGAGCACAAAGACATATATAATAAGGTAATGAAATGTACAACAGAAATTGTTGTGTAGCACAGCAATTTAAACACAAAACATTGTCACTAACGAACCTCCGCCTGTAAAGGCACACGCTCACTTAAGCGGCTCGGCGTGCACAATAACAAACCTACTTGTGATAATTGTTCACTGTAGTGCCATGATGTTATTGTTTCGTTGGTATACTGTCGAAAAGCGTTAAGTCGACATTGTTTTTCGTGATATATTTTTGATTTTACCAACTGAAAAGATGTTAAAATATACATTCCATATAGCAGCGGTTGGGGAACCGGGGTAAATTATCCCAAATAGGGTAAAATGTTTCTTTTTGGGGGTAATAAGGAATTATTATTATTCGTGTAAATTAATGAAATAAAAAATGTTTAATTTAAATTTACATCGATTGTCTCATTTTCAAAATGAGGGGGTACTATCGACTTACGCAAAAATATTTTGGGGTAATGGTTAAAAAAGTTCACCGAACGCTGGTATATAGCAACTAGTTTTAAGAACAATTTGTTATTTAAGATAGGGATATAAGGAACGGCTGTGATAAGACTACTGGTTAGCTAATCGCTCTCTTTATGCACTGTAATTTGATTGGATAAGGATCGGATGGATAGGAGGAAGGGTGTTGTTTTAGACACCACAAACATACATGCCTTCGAACAGACATCGATAAAACATTGCTAAATTTGGAAGCCAATTGATAATGCACACGACGAGCAAAATCGCTCCTGATAATTACATCATAAAATTGTTTATTTTTTTAGCCCTTTACTGCCGATGCTGCTAATTGCAGCGTTTTAATAGTTGATACTAAAAATTTTGCCCGTGATAATAATACTAATTGAATTGGAATTTACTTGATAGAACTTAATCATAACACGATGAAAAAATAACAATGTATTTCATTTCTAGAAAATTTTATAAGGTATATAGTTAACAACTATTTCAGCTTACGCCCTCTTTTTCTGGTGATGAGGAAGATGTAAAACTTAGTAAGAGAATAAATAGCTAATTTTTCACCGTGACATATTGAAGAAACGGTGTTCCATGCGGTTTTACAATCTTAATTTGTACAAATAATAAACATTAATTTGTTCAAGGCCAACGTAACTGAATTTTATTTTGAAACATTCAGTGTTACGTGGCCTTTACGTGGCTAAGCAGGCAATAGGCTAATATTTATATATATATATAACATTAAAACACATCTCAAGCGGAATATTTTTTAACTAAATTAAGCAATTTAAAGTTCTCAAATTGTTTCAATGTGTCATGTGATATTGAGGAAGACGTATTGCAATAGATCGTATTCTAACTTAGCGCGTTAGGCTAGTATACCATCTGCTTATTGCACATTCTCACAAGCCGTCGACGGCCCGCGTTGGGAAACTCATTTCTATGGGAGGCCAAACCTCCGCTATGGAGGCATGCATTATGAATTATGACGTGTGATTTGATGGGCCCTACATAATTTGAATGCATTTTCATACAGTTATACTGTGAGGCGGAGTCAACAACAATAATTTTCTATCGTAAAAATTAATTTGATGCCATTAGCGCATACGTAAACCGTACTTTTGTGAATATAATGAAACGATAAATTTTATAATGTTTGAATAGGCTTTGATATGTTGCAGTACACATCCGGATGATGGCCGACCACGCAAATCACGATTTTTCTTTTGGTATCAAATCGATGAAACATTAAGTTCAATAACATCAGAGCTTTTCAAGTCTCAAGTCATTTTTTCTGTCAATCCTGTTGCATCCGTGCGATAGAATGCATGAAGATGCCGAAAGGCGAAACTCGAGTCATACGTGATAAAACATGTGAATCTTTTCAAGAATTCAAATTAGTTATTAAAATTCTATTTAGCACCTTTAGTTGATTTAATATTTTTCTCTGTTCTAGCTGACAGACGTTAATCGCTGCAGAGCCGAGCAATCTACAGTGAATCCGCGTTGCGTGAACACTACACGCATTATTTTTATATTAACATCCCCGCACACGCATGTTCTCATACAAAAATACACGTATGCATTTACAATACGTAAGGAAGTGAACCAGGAAAGTAATTTCAGGTGCCGAGGTTGTATATTTTGGATTATTATGATTAGATTCACATTAATTTAAATATACATGATACAATAGAATTTTTGAAATACACAACATAAAGTTACATAACAGTGATATGATACCAGTCAGACTAATGATAACAAAAATGTGTATTTTAAGGTTGCCAGACGAAGAAAAACTAAAATGCATATCACGTATATATTTATTTAATAATAATTTCGCGATTTAAAAAAATATTTATTGGCAAATATCCGGTTTTCCAGTTAACCGGTTTTCTTGTTGTTATTGCAACCCTACTTGCAGCAGGTATCTAGCTATCGGAAATCCACGTTTGGTTTGATTAATTAAGAAGAAAAGATCGTCTTACCGAGTCGTCATAATTAGCAGTGTGTAAGGCTGCGGTACTGCCTTCCCTTGATCCACCAGGTGAGGAATGTCGTCGTGAACGAGCGCCGTCCGCTTCGTCACCGCTGCAGTAGTCCTGGATTCCCCACAGCATCATGAATTCACGTCCATTAATGAACACACGTGTGCAGAAACAGGCACACCCAAAAGAAAATTTATATTAGAAATTTTCATTACATTGGTTGATATTTTTTTTTCTTACATTATAAAACACCACAGAAATGCTCAAATAACTGACTAAACATATCCGTTACAGGTTTTTTTTTTATTTTAAACGATTGTAAAATAAATTTGAATTGTTGCAACTTTGTACGATTCCATATGTCCTATCACAAACGACCCGGGTTTCGCCCTTCGGCATCTTCAGGTATTCCATCGCACAGATGCAACAGAACTGACGTAAAACAAACAGTATAATATATTATATATACGATGCTAACTGTTTGTTTTACGTCAGTTCTGTTGCATCCGTGCGATGGAATACCTGAAGATGCCAAAGTGCGAAACCCGGGTCGTTTGTGATAAGACACATGGAATCGTACAAAGTTGCAACAATTCAAATTTAATATTAAAGTTCCATCAAGCACCTTCAGTCGATATCATAAATTAGATTGTAAAATATTTTTTTTTGAATGAATTGGATGTTTGTTTGCTTTAACATCATTATAATTTGTAAAAATATATTGTAGCCATTCTTACTTCCAATATAAAACACATAAAATTCTAGTAGAGCTTTTATTTACAAAAGCTTTTGTCCCACAGATTACTTACTGCCTGTTTTAAGTATTGAATGAGTTCGAAGATAATTTGAATGATCACAAACACTCATAGCTTTGGGCACAAACTCACTATTAAAATATTAATATGTCGTTACTGAATATAGTTGATCGGCTAAAGTGTATCGTTTTGTTAAAATAATGATTATAAAAAAAAGTTTATAGCTGTTTCAGCATCACGCCATCTTGACGATCAAATTGTGATGCCGGAAAAGATATTTAAATCAAGTTTTTAGATAGACTTATGTTAGACGAATATTTTTCAAACAAATACTTTTGTTAAAAAAATCAGTTAGTTATTGTGAGCATTAAAGTGTATATAACTAAATATAGCTAAAATCAGTCACTTCAAGAGGATTAGAATTGTAATATTAAATTAAATTTGTATATTATATTAATATATTCTTAATCAAAAAATAAAAGAACCGACAGTAATTTATTACGAAAACGACATTATTTTTAAAAAAATATGTAGAGATTATTCACAATTTTTTTTTCATTCATACACTTAAAATCGGAATTATGTTGTTGTTTATTTAAGTTTTTTTATTCCATTTAATGATAGACATTAAAAATTTTGATCAGCTGCCGCCAGAAAAAAAATGTAAAGCATATAAGATAATACATCGAATAATCAAATTGCACACGTTAATATGGTTTTTTTGTTGTTGTCTTTTTGGCGATAATCAAAATTTTTAATTCTTTTTTTTAATATTTTTTATCTACATCTATAAATTTATCTCAAATATGAATTGTCATCAAAACTATTCCTATTTGTAAATTTTTTCATTTTCTATATCTGTGCCTATAGCACTTAAATTTACAACTAACTTCTAAACAAAAGAACATTCATTCATTATTCAGTAACATTGTGTATAAATACATTTGTATTGATTTGTGTGTAAAGGTGCATTTAAATGTATTATATTTTCCACTACCATGTGATTATAATCAATGTGTGGGTGCTAAGTATATATAAATGAGAATTAAGTTACCAGAGAATCATGACTTATGAGTTATATTATATTATAAGTGTATTGTCTTAATCCTAGTAAACAGTGACGCTAATAATAAATTAAATAAGGAAGACATTTTAAGTCATAGACAAATTAAAAAAAATAAAACATTATTTCGAAAATATATTTAAAATAAAAAAAAAACACTGCATTATTTATTTTATCGGATTTTTGTCACTTATTTTAAAATATAAATTTAATGCTTTAAGTAAGTACCTATTATCTTTTTTTCTCTCTGGTTTTAAAGGAAGTATGTTGATTGTAGATTCAGTCAATTGTTAAGTGAAATTATTATTTTTAAAGAGTGGCAACACAGTATATTATTGCTTATGATGTGGGTATTGTGAATTGTATGTTGATTGTAACGAGGTCAAAGAAATCATATAAACTGTGATTGAGATGAATTAGGAGAGAAAATCTATACATTTTAATGTAATCAGATGTTAAAATAATAAATCTTGACAAGTTTTGATGGTGGAATAATCTGATAAGGCATTTTTATGATATCCATGAGATATAAAATCTATGCTTTAATTTATTTTTGAACCAGGTGTTAATATTACCAGAGAAATTGACAGGTTGTAAAATTGACATTCTTAACGTACGAAGTAAAAAATAATATATATTTTTTTATACTCTTTCCATTAAAAATTATCAAGTTTGTACGATCCCACATATTTTGTCACTAATGACCCTGATAAACAGTTCTGCATCCGTGTGATAGAATGTCTGAGGATGCCGAAAGGTATAACCCGATTCGTTAGTGATAAAACATGTGAAATTGTACAAAGTTTCAACAGTTTATCATTAATGAAAATTAGCTAAATGTGAGAAACTGTGTTATTCGCCAAGAGGAATTGTTATTTTATTCATTCAGTTAAAATATTATAATCCACAGCTATAGAGAAAAAGAAAACAAATAGCCTTACTTGAAGCATTTAAAAAACACAATCTTTGAATATTTCGCGTCACTTAGATCGCCATTATTGTTATAATATAAAAGAAACAATATAAATGAATGCGAATATGGTAAATGAAAGCGTTTTTTGCTTGCAAGTATTTTCGTCGGATGCAGTTTAAACGCCGTGATATTTATCAACACTATAATAATTTAATACAATTAATCAAGATTATATCGAGCGTCGTTTGCTTCTCAATACAGATTTTTCTCAGTATTGTCAAATGATTGTTATAAGAAATTAAATTAAAAAAAAACGAAACCGTTCTCTCATTCGGCAAGTTATGTCTATTTTGTGTGAATGACTTTCACTGATTTTTAATCAGATTGGATGGGAGAATGCCCATAAATTATGCCCAAGTGTTTGAACTTGAAGTAGGTTCTTTTAATGAAACAAACTCAATTAAAAGTAATCGTGGGAATTACGACAGTAAATCACGGCGTACCTTACAATCCTGGGACATAAAAAAACAATTAGGTATACAAATTTAAAGAAGATGATATATTATTTTGGAAACTAACGGTAAATTCAATCACTATTTAGTACATTTTAAGAAACACAATTGAAACCAATAGATATTGTGCTCACTGGCGCTTAAGACCTAATTAAACAATTTTTAATAATGTTTTTTACTATATTAAATACTGAATGAATCATTTAATTTTGAATCTGTTTAAAATTATCTTAACTAGAGACTATAATCGAATATTGGAACTTCATTTGATATTCGGATGTTGGAATATTGCAAACTCTTGATTTTCGAATATTGGAAACTCGTTTGATACAGTACATTTAGATGTAATATGTATTTAATTTCTTTTCGAATTATTGTTAATTAATTTTAATGCACTTTTGACGTTGAATTTTATATTGCATTCAACTGGTAAAATTTTTACGTCACAGCGATAAATATTATAACAGATTGCAAAAAGTATTAATCTTTTACCGTTTTCATATAAAATATTCTAGCTTGTTGCAGTTTTTTGAAATGTGGCTTCCTTTAAGAGCACATTTGATGAACTTTTGCTGAAACATGTATTATATAAGTAATAAAATTAAAATTTGTAAGCATTGATATTTGATGATTTTATGTCAAAGTATTCAAAAACAAATGAATATGTTTATGAAAGTGACAATGTGTGACCTAAAAGAGCTACAAAGTTCTAAGTGTATATTTTTGCGAAAGTTAAATTACCAATGAATTAAACTTTAAAGAACCACGAATGATGCTTAAAAGAATGTTTCAATCTTATTTTTTTTGTCCACACAAAATTAACACTTGGATCCTTGAAGTTCTCGGGTTGCGACTAGTTCTATGTACATCTGTTTTTGAAACTTGTAGAAAAAATCCTGTTAAATATGAGTGGTAAATTAAATTAAAAAATATATCTTTGTGCCAAAGGAGTGGTCCATGTGAAAGTGTGTGTTGTTTGATCACCTGTCTGGTAGGCGAGGCTTCCATATCAGCTATGCAAGGTGAGGGAGCATGAGCGAGGGCTGAGGAAGGGGAGACGACTGTTCGTCCTTGACCCTGCACCAGGCCCTGGCCCTGACCCTGTCCACCCGTCAAACCACGTGTCGCACTGATCCTGCCCTCACAAATAATTGTAGTGTTTACATTTTCTTTTTCTATCGACATGAAATCCGTTCGGTCAAAGTCTTCATCGTGCTTTGACTGACGGTATGTGTGAAGGAAAACTGAAGATTTCATGTCGAAAACAACAATATCGAAGAGAATTTTATTGATTGCCAAACAATAAATTGAGATTTATTAAGAGGCATTTAAGCATTCAAGACATATTTTTAATTCATTTCAGATCGTCTTAGAGGCGAATACTTGAATTAATTGATACTAAATTATGGAATATTCAGCAGATGAAAGTTTACTCTCACAGTCTTTATAAAAGAGATAATTGCTAAAGAATTTTACATTATCAAGACCAGATCGGTTTCTCTCATTGCAAATATTATCAACTGATAAATTGTAAATTAAAATAATGCTATTTATACAAAGTTTTGAGTTGATAACATAATTAAACAATTTCACATAAATGAATATTTAAAAATATTTATCAATGTTTAATTGAGAATTATAGTATTTTAATTTTAATTTTAAGAGGTTTTCGATCGTTTATTTATTTAGATATATTTTGTATGTGAACTATTTTCTTATCATATGTTGTGTATACCTGATAATTATTAATAGAGAATTTTGTGTAAATAATCTTATTTTATTTATATTGCAACCGTTGATATTGCTCGCAATGAGCGGAACTGGTCCTAAGCTTCATAATATAAAATTGTGAAAATTGTACTAACCATCGTGTTTTATTATTTGAATGCAATGCCTTTCCATCAAGAAGTGACAGTCAGTAAATTGACAGTCATTATCATAAATACAACGGTAAATCATAGTGTACCATAAACTTTTGGTATGTAAATAAAATATTTGGTAAAAACACTATCAAGAATTTAATAATCGTATGAAAATTGATAATTAACCGTTTATTTAATTATCATTTTGTTCATTTTAAATATAGCCACAGAATGAATTAATTTACGATCTGACAGACGTCACTCTAGACAAATTGCGTATGCCGTACAATAGAGTCTTCTGAAATTACTATTGAGTTTTTTTTTATAGATTTCTTTATAGATCTTTTAAATATTGTCACATATTAAATTCAAATAATGTCGGATTAAAAAAATATTTTATTTGAGTCATATGTCTTCGTTTATTAGAGCTAACCGCATATTTGAGGCAAAATGATTGGGTTAGAGATGCCCCAGTTAACCGGAGTCGACTGTATTAGGCTATTAATCCAATGCCTCGATATTGAAAATATTATGACGTGGTTGTAACAGGCGACTAATTCTGCGATGGAATTATATTGAATTATCTCTCAATAAGACCGAAAGGATTTATTTCGTTATTATAAACATAAAATCTCACATCTTCATGTGAGATTATATTTTCGAATATCCAATATAAAGGACTCGAAGCATTATAAAATAAAATTATTAACGTTTATTTTTTAAATGAATTCGATAAAAATGTATACGTCAATGTTTTATGCATTTATTTAAATTATTTGCGCTTTTTTAAACACGTTACCTGCTCAACATATAAAACATATTCTAATAATGAATATTTAAAAAAAACTAATTTAGAAATGTTTGTGTTGACTAAAATTATGAGAATTTTCCGGAAAAATCAGGCAATATTTCATTTCGAAAATGAGACGCTTTATGAAAGTTTTGACACTGTTAATTTTATTATATTTATATGACTGACAATTATTAGCTCAGTGAAATCAGCCGTCTCAACAGTTGAGACGTTAGAACTTAGAGATTTAAAGAGTATCAATATTTTCAATAAGTGAAATTTAGGCTACATAATTAACGGAAATTATGTTGTTTCAATAAATAACCACAGAAGTCATAATCTGTTATTCAAATTTGAATTGTTGAAACTCTGCACGATTTTACAGTTCCGAGTATTGTATTCACTATTTATTAGTACAATACTTATTTACTTTTTACGTTTATTTACCAAAAAAACTCTGATTATCTCTCACTTCAAGAAATGCTTAATATCAATTTGACATATTTTAAAATTTATTAGCACAATATGAAACTAGGATGTTAAAACAGAAGAGAGGATGTATTGTGTACATTATCTACTCGGCTATAAATAAATAAGTAAATGTACATTCAAACGTAGTTCTGATGAGGGCGTAAGCTGAAATAGTTATCAACTATATATCTTATAAATATTGTAGAATTAAAGATGAACCTTTTTTCTACTGAGACGTGTAAACGATATTCAAATACCTAATATTTAAAAAATGTTAAAACACTTGAATATTTTCAGGACAG
>JAHFWJ010000166.1:0-18459 GCA_028555115.1 Himalopsyche japonica
CATATAACACGTTCGCGAGGACACGAGTAGGCGACCCCTTCTTCAACATACCAAGTGTTGCACACCAAATTAAGCGGAATAACGTAAGAGAGCCAATGTAATTTGATTCAGGACGCTCCTACGTTTCTCAAGGAAGTTATGATACAAAAACTGTTTTCATATAACACGTACGCGAAAAAAGTAGATGGCGTCCCCTTCTTCAAAATACCAAGTGTTGCACACCAAATTAAGCGGGGGAACCACAGAAAGACAATGCCATTTGTTTCAGGACATTCTGACGTTATTCAGGGACGGTATGACTCAAAAACAGTTTTCATATAACACGTTCGCGAGGACACGAGTAGGCGACCCCTTCTTCAACATACCAAGTGTTGCACACCAAATTAAGCGGAATAACGCCAGAAAGCCAATGCACTTTGATACAGGACGCTCCTACGGTTCTCAAGGAAGTTATGATACAAAAACTGTTTTCATATAACACGAACCTGAAAAAACAAGATGGCGTCCCCTTCTTCAAAATACCAAGTGTTGCACACCAATTTAAGCGGGGGAACCCCAGAAAGACAATGCCATTTGTTTCAGGACATTCTGACGTTATTCAGGACGTTATGAGGCTCAAAAGCTCAGTTTTTCACGCGCCACCGCTTACGTTCGCGAGGACACGGTAGGCGACCCCTTCTTCAACATACTGGTATTTGCCTTTAAATTAAGCGGGAGAACCCCAGAAAGACAATGCCATTTGTTTCAGGACATTCTGACGTTATTCAGGGACGTTATGACTCAAAAACAGTTTTCTTATAACACGTTCGCGAGGACACGAGTAGGCGACCCCTTCTTCAACATACCAAGTGTTTTATAAGTCATGGAATAACGTAAAGAAGCAATGTAATTTGATTCAGACGCTTTACGTTTCTCAAGGAAGTTATGATACAAAAACTGTTTTATAACACGTACCTGAAAAAACAAGATGGCGTCCCAACTTCTTCAAAATACCAAGTGTTGCTAATTTAAGCAGGGGAACCCCCAGAAAGATATTTCCCTGCCATTTGTTTCAGGACATTTTGACGTTAGTCAGGGACGTTATGACTCAAAAACAGTTTTCATATAACACGTTCGCGAGGACACGAGTAGGCGACCCCTTCTTCAACATACCAAGTGTTGCACACCAAATTAAGCGGAATAACGTAAGAAAGCCAATGTAATTTGATTCAGGACGCTCCTACGTTTCTCAAGGAAGTTATGATACAAAAACTGTTTTCATATAACACGTACGCGAAAAAACAAGATGGCGTCCCCTTCTTCAAAATACCAAGTGTTGCACACCAAATAAAGCGGGGGAACCCCAGAAAGACAATGCCATTTTTTTCAGGACATTCTGACGTTATTCAGGGACGTTATGATCAAAAAACAGTTTTCATATAACACGTTCGCGAGGACACGAGTAGGCGACCCCTTCTTCAACATACCAAGTGTTGCACACCAAATTAAGCGGAATAATGCCAAAAAGCCAATGCACTTTGATTCAGGACGCTCCTACGTTTCTCAAGAAAGTTATGATACAAAAACTGTTTTCATATAACACGTACGAAAAAAAACAAGATGGCGTCCCCTTCTTCAAAATACCAAGTGTTGCACACCAAATTAAGCGGGGGAACCCCAGAAAGACAATGCCATTTGTTTCAGGACATTCTGACGTTATTCAGGGACGTTATGACTCAAAAACAGTTTTCATATAACACGTTCGCGAGGACACGAGTAGGCGACCCCTTCTTCAACATACCAAGTGTTGCACACCAAATTAAGCGGAATAACGCCAGAAAGCCAATGCACTTTGATTCAGGACGCTCCTACGTTTCTCAAGGAAGTTATGATACAAAAACTGTTTTCATATAACACGTACGCGAAAAAACAAGATGGCGTCCCCTTCTTCAAAATACCAAGTGTTGCACACCAAATTAAGCGGGGGAACCCCAGAAAGACAATGCCATTTGTTTCAGGACATTCTGACGTTATTCAGGGACGTTATGACTCAAAAACAGTTTTCATATAACACGTTCGCGAGGACACGAGTAGGCGACCCCTTCTTCAACATACCAAGTGTTGCACACCAAATTAAGCGGAATAACGCCAGAAAGCCAATGCACTTTGATTCAGGACGCTCCTACGTTTCTCAAGGAAGTTATGATACAAAAACTGTTTTCATATAACACGTACGCGAAAAAACAAGATGGCGTCCCCTTCTTCAAAATACCAAGTGTTGCACACCAAATTAAGCGGGGGAACCCCAGAAAGACAATGCCATTTGTTTCAGGACATTCTGACGTTATTCAGGGACGTTATGACTCAAAAACAGTTTTCATATAACACGTTCGCGAGGACACGAGTAGGCGACCCCTTCTTCAACATACCAAGTGTTGCACACCAAATTAAGCGGAATAACGCCAGAAAGCCAATGCACTTTGATTCAGGACGCTCCTACGTTTCTCAAGGAAGTTATGATACAAAAACTGTTTTCATATAACACGTACGCGAAAAAACAAGATGGCGTCCCCTTCTTCAAAATACCAAGTGTTGCACACCAAATTAAGCGGGGGAACCCCAGAAAGACAATGCCATTTGTTTCAGGACATTCTGACGTTATTCAGGGACGTTATGACTCAAAAACAGTTTTCATATAACACGTTCGCGAGGACACGAGTAGGCGACCCCTTCTTCAACATACCAAGTGTTGCACACCAAATTAAGCGGAATAACGTTAGAAAGCCAATGTAATTTGATTCAGGACGCTCCTACGTTTCTCAAGAAAGTTATGATACAAAAACTGTTTTCATATAACACGTACCTGAAAAAACAAGATGGCGTCCCCTTCTTCAAAATACCAAGTGTTGCACACCAAATTAAGCGGGGGAACCCCAGAAAGACAATGCCATTTGTTTCAGGACATTCTGACGTTATTCAGGGACGTTATGACTCAAAAACAGTTTTCATATAACACGTTCGCGAGGACACGAGTAGGCGACCCCTTCTTCAACATACCAAGTGTTGCACACCAAATTAAGCGGAATAACGCCAGAAAGCCAATGCACTTTGATTCAGGACGCTCCTACGTTTCTCAAGGAAGTTATGATACAAAAACTGTTTTCATATAACACGTACGCGAAAAAACAAGATGGCGTCCCCTTCTTCAAAATACCAAGTGTTGCACACCAAATTAAGCGGGGGAACCCCAGAAAGACAATGCCATTTGTTTCAGGACATTCTGACGTTATTCAGGGACGTTATGACTCAAAAACAGTTTTCATATAACACGTTCGCGAGGACACGAGTAGGCGACCCCTTCTTCAACATACCAAGTGTTGCACACCAAATTAAGCGGAATAACGCCAGAAAGCCAATGCACTTTGATTCAGGACGCTCCTACGTTTCTCAAGGAAGTTATGATACAAAAACTGTTTTCATATAACACGTACGCGAAAAAACAAGATGGCGTCCCCTTCTTCAAAATACCAAGTGTTGCACACCAAATTAAGCGGGGGAACCCCAGAAAGACAATGCCATTTGTTTCAGGACATTCTGACGTTATTCAGGGACGTTATGACTCAAAAACAGTTTTCATATAACACGTTCGCGAGGACACGAGTAGGCGACCCCTTCTTCAACATACCAAGTGTTGCACACCAAATTAAGCGGAATAACGCCAGAAAGCCAATGCACTTTGATTCAGGACGCTCCTACGTTTCTCAAGGAAGTTATGATACAAAAACTGTTTTCATATAACACGTACGCGAAAAAACAAGATGGCGTCCCCTTCTTCAAAATACCAAGTGTTGCACACCAAATTAAGCGGGGGAACCCCAGAAAGACAATGCCATTTGTTTCAGGACATTCTGACGTTATTCAGGGACGTTATGACTCAAAAACAGTTTTCATATAACACGTTCGCGAGGACACGAGTAGGCGACCCCTTCTTCAACATACCAAGTGTTGCACACCAAATTAAGCGGAATAACGCCAGAAAGCCAATGCACTTTGATTCAGGACGCTCCTACGTTTCTCAAGGAAGTTATGATACAAAAACTGTTTTCATATAACACGTACGCGAAAAAACAAGATGGCGTCCCCTTCTTCAAAATACCAAGTGTTGCACACCAAATTAAGCGGGGGAACCCCAGAAAGACAATGCCATTTGTTTCAGGACATTCTGACGTTATTCAGGGACGTTATGACTCAAAAACAGTTTTCATATAACACGTTCGCGAGGACACGAGTAGGCGACCCCTTCTTCAACATACCAAGTGTTGCACACCAAATTAAGCGGAATAACGCCAGAAAGCCAATGCACTTTGATTCAGGACGCTCCTACGTTTCTCAAGGAAGTTATGATACAAAAACTGTTTTCATATAACACGTACGCGAAAAAACAAGATGGCGTCCCCTTCTTCAAAATACCAAGTGTTGCACACCAAATTAAGCGGGGGAACCCCAGAAAGACAATGCCATTTGTTTCAGGACATTCTGACGTTATTCAGGGACGTTATGACTCAAAAACAGTTTTCATATAACACGTTCGCGAGGACACGAGTAGGCGACCCCTTCTTCAACATACCAAGTGTTGCACACCAAATTAAGCGGAATAACGCCAGAAAGCCAATGCACTTTGATTCAGGACGCTCCTACGTTTCTCAAGGAAGTTATGATACAAAAACTGTTTTCATATAACACGTACGCGAAAAAACAAGATGGCGTCCCCTTCTTCAAAATACCAAGTGTTGCACACCAAATTAAGCGGGGGAACCCCAGAAAGACAATGCCATTTGTTTCAGGACATTCTGACGTTATTCAGGGACGTTATGACTCAAAAACAGTTTTCATATAACACGTTCGCGAGGACACGAGTAGGCGACCCCTTCTTCAACATACCAAGTGTTGCACACCAAATTAAGCGGAATAACGCCAGAAAGCCAATGCACTTTGATTCAGGACGCTCCTACGTTTCTCAAGGAAGTTATGATACAAAAACTGTTTTCATATAACACGTACGCGAAAAAACAAGATGGCGTCCCCTTCTTCAAAATACCAAGTGTTGCACACCAAATTAAGCGGGGGAACCCCAGAAAGACAATGCCATTTGTTTCAGGACATTCTGACGTTATTCAGGGACGTTATGACTCAAAAACAGTTTTCATATAACACGTTCGCGAGGACACGAGTAGGCGACCCCTTCTTCAACATACCAAGTGTTGCACACCAAATTAAGCGGAATAACGCCAGAAAGCCAATGCACTTTGATTCAGGACGCTCCTACGTTTCTCAAGGAAGTTATGATACAAAAACTGTTTTCATATAACACGTACGCGAAAAAACAAGATGGCGTCCCCTTCTTCAAAATACCAAGTGTTGCACACCAAATTAAGCGGGGGAACCCCAGAAAGACAATGCCATTTGTTTCAGGACATTCTGACGTTATTCAGGGACGTTATGACTCAAAAACAGTTTTCATATAACACGTTCGCGAGGACACGAGTAGGCGACCCCTTCTTCAACATACCAAGTGTTGCACACCAAATTAAGCGGAATAACGCCAGAAAGCCAATGCACTTTGATTCAGGACGCTCCTACGTTTCTCAAGGAAGTTATGATACAAAAACTGTTTTCATATAACACGTACGCGAAAAAACAAGATGGCGTCCCCTTCTTCAAAATACCAAGTGTTGCACACCAAATTAAGCGGGGGAACCCCAGAAAGACAATGCCATTTGTTTCAGGACATTCTGACGTTATTCAGGGACGTTATGACTCAAAAACAGTTTTCATATAACACGTTCGCGAGGACACGAGTAGGCGACCCCTTCTTCAACATACCAAGTGTTGCACACCAAATTAAGCGGAATAACGCCAGAAAGCCAATGCACTTTGATTCAGGACGCTCCTACGTTTCTCAAGGAAGTTATGATACAAAAACTGTTTTCATATAACACGTACGCGAAAAAACAAGATGGCGTCCCCTTCTTCAAAATACCAAGTGTTGCACACCAAATTAAGCGGGGGAACCCCAGAAAGACAATGCCATTTGTTTCAGGACATTCTGACGTTATTCAGGGACGTTATGACTCAAAAACAGTTTTCATATAACACGTTCGCGAGGACACGAGTAGGCGACCCCTTCTTCAAAATACCAAGTGTTGCACACCAAATTAAGCGGGGGAACCCCAGAAAGACAATGCCTTTTATTTCAGGACATTCTGACTTTATTCAGGGACGTTTTGACTCAAAAACAGTTTTCATATAAAACGTTCGCGAGGACACGAGTAGGCGACCCCTTCTTCAACATACCAAGTGTTGCACACCAAATTAAGCGGGGGAACCCCAGCAAGACAACGCCATTTGTTTCAGGACATTCTGACGTTATTCAGGGACGTTTTGACTCAAAAACAGTTTTCATATAACACGTTCGCGAGGACACGAGTAGGCGACCCCTTCTTCAACATACCAAGTGTTGCACACAAAATTAAGCGGAATAACGCCAGAAAGCCAATGCACTTTGATTCAGGACGCTCCTACGTTTCTCAAGGAAGTTATGATACAAAAACTGTTTTCATATAACACGTACGCGAAAAAACAAGATGGCGTCCCCTTCTTCAAAATACCAAGTGTTGCACACCAAATTAAGCGGGGGAACCCCAGAAAGACAATGCCATTTGTTTCAGGACATTCTGACGTTATTCAGGGACGTTATGACTCAAAAACAGTTTTCATATAACACGTTCGCGAGGACACGAGTAGGCGACCCCTTCTTCAAAATACCAAGTGTTGCACACCAAATTAAGCGGGGGAACCCCAGAAAGACAATGCCATTTATTTCAGGACATTCTGACTTTATTCAGGGACGTTTTGACTCAAAAACAGTTTTCATATAACACGTTCGCGAGGACACGAGTAGGCGACCCCTTCTTCGACATACCAAGTGTTGCACACCAAATAAAGCGGAATAACGCCAGAAAGCCAATGCACTTTGATTCAGGACGCTCCTACGTTTCTCAAGGAAGTTATGATACAAAAACTGTTTTCTTATAACACGTACGCGAAAAAACAAGATGGCGTCCCCTTCTTCAAAATACCAAGTGTTGCACACCAAATTAAGCGGGGGAACCCCAGAAAGACAATGCCATTTGTTTCAGGACATTCTGACGTTATTCAGGGACGTTATGACTCAAAAACAGTTTTCATATAACAAGTTCGCGAGGACACGAGTAGGCGACCCCTTCTTCAACATACCAAGTGTTGCACACCAAATTAAGCGGAATAACGCCAGAAAGCCAATGCACTTTGATTCAGGACGCTCCTACGTTTCTCAAGGAAGTTATGATACAAAAACTGTTTTCATATAACACGTACGCGAAAAAACAAGATGGCGTCCCCTTCTTCAAAATACCAAGTGTTGCACACCAAATTAAGCGGGGGAACCCCAGAAAGACAATGCCATTTGTTTCAGGACATTCTGACGTTATTCAGGGACGTTATGACTCAAAAACAGTTTTCATATAACACGTTCGCGAGGACACGAGTAGGCGACCCCTTCTTCAACATACCAAGACTTGCACACCAAATTAAGCGGAATAACGCCAGAAAGCCAATGCACTTTGATTCAGGACGCTCCTACGTTTCTCAAGGAAGTTATGATACAAAAACTGTTTTCATATAACACGTACGCGAAAAAACAAGATGGCGTCCCCTTCTTCAAAATACCAAGTGTTGCACACCAAATTAAGCGGGGGAACCCCAGAAAGACAATGCCATTTGTTTCAGGACATTCTGACGTTATTCAGGGACGTTATGACTCAAAAACAGTTTTCATATAACACGTTCGCGAGGACACGAGTAGGCGACCCCTTCTTCAACATACCAAGTGTTGCACACCAAATTAAGCGGAATAACGCCAGAAAGCCAATGCACTTTGATTCAGGACGCTCCTACGTTTCTCAAGGAAGTTATGATACAAAAACTGTTTTCATATAACACGTACGCGAAAAAACAAGATGGCGTCCCCTTCTTCAAAATACCAAGTGTTGCACACCAAATTAAGCGGGGGAACCCCAGAAAGACAATGCCATTTGTTTCAGGACATTCTGACGTTATTCAGGGACGTTATGACTCAAAAACAGTTTTCATATAACACGTTCGCGAGGACACGAGTAGGCGACCCCTTCTTCAACATACCAAGTGTTGCACACCAAATTAAGCGGAATAACGCCAGAAAGCCAATGCACTTTGATTCAGGACGCTCCTACGTTTCTCAAGGAAGTTATGATACAAAAACTGTTTTCATATAACACGTACGCGAAAAAACAAGATGGCGTCCCCTTCTTCAAAATACCAAGTGTTGCACACCAAATTAAGCGGGGGAACCCCAGAAAGACAATGCCATTTGTTTCAGGACATTCTGACGTTATTCAGGGACGTTATGACTCAAAAACAGTTTTCATATAACACGTTCGCGAGGACACGAGTAGGCGACCCCTTCTTCAACATACCAAGTGTTGCACACCAAATTAAGCGGAATAACGCCAGAAAGCCAATGCACTTTGATTCAGGACGCTCCTACGTTTCTCAAGGAAGTTATGATACAAAAACTGTTTTCATATAACACGTACGCGAAAAAACAAGATGGCGTCCCCTTCTTCAAAATACCAAGTGTTGCACACCAAATTAAGCGGGGGAACTCCAGAAAGACAATGCCATCTGTTTCAGGACATTCTGACGTTATTCAGGGACGTTATGACTCAAAAACAGTTTTCATATAACACGTTCGCGAGGACACGAGTAGGCGACCCCTTCTTCAACATACCAAGTGTTGCACACCAAATTAAGCGGAATAACGCCAGAAAGCCAATGCACTTTGATTCAGGACGCTCCTACGTTTCTCAAGGAAGTTATGATACAAAAACTGTTTTCATATAACACGTACGCGAAAAAACAAGATGGCGTCCCCTTCTTCAAAATACCAAGTGTTGCACACCACATTAAGCGGGGGAACCCCAGAAAGACAATGCCATTTGTTTCAGGACATTCTGACGTTATTCAGGGACGTTATGACTCAAAAACAGTTTTCATATAACACGTTCGCGAGGACACGAGTAGGCGACCCCTTCTTCAACATACCAAGTGTTGCACACCAAATTAAGCGGGGGAACCCCAGAAAGACAATGCCATTTGTTTCAGGACATTCTGACGTTATTCAGGGACGTTTTGACTCAAAAACAGTTTTCATATAACACGTTCGCGAGGACACGAGTAGGCGACCCCTTCTTCAACATACCAAGTGTTGCACACCAAATTAAGCGGAATAACGCCAGAAAGCCAATGCACTTTGATTCAGGACGCTCCTACGTTTCTCAAGGAAGTTATGATACAAAAACTGTTTTCATATAACACGTACGCGAAAAAACAAGATGGCGTCCCCTTCTTCAAAATACCAAGTGTTGCACACCAAATTAAGCGGGGGAACCCCAGAAAGACAATGCCATTTATTTCAGGACATTCTGACTTTATTCAGGGACGTTTTGACTCAAAAACAGTTTTCATATAACACGTTCGCGAGGACACGAGTAGGCGACCCCTTCTTCGACATACCAAGTGTTGCACGCCAAATTAAGCGGAATAACGCCAGAAAGCCAATGCACTTTGATTCAGGACGCTCCTACGTTTCTCAAGGAAGTTATGATACAAAAACTGTTTTCATATATCACGTACGCGAAAAAACAAGATGGCGTCCCCTTCTTCAAAATACCAAGTGTTGCACACCAAATTAAGCGGGGGAACCCCAGAAAGACAATGCCATTTGTTTCAGGACATTCTGACGTTATTCAGGGACGTTATGACTCAAAAACAGTTTTCATATAACACGTTCGCGAGGACACGAGTAGGCGACCCCTTCTTCAACATACCAAGTGTTGCACACCAAATTAAGCGGAATAACGCCAGAAAGCCAATGCACTTTGATTCAGGACGCTCCTACGTTTCTCAAGGAAGTTATGATACAAAAACTGTTTTCATATAACACGTACGCGAAAAAACAAGATGGCGTCCCCTTCTTCAAAATACCAAGTGTTGCACACCAAATTAAGCGGGGGAACCCCAGAAAGACAATGCCATTTGTTTCAGGACATTCTGACGTTATTCAGGGACGTTATGACTCAAAAACAGTTTTCATATAACACGTTCGCGAGGACACGAGTAGGCGACCCCTTCTTCAACATACCAAGTGTTGCACACCAAATTAAGCGGAATAACGCCAGAAAGCCAATGCACTTTGATTCAGGACGCTCCTACGTTTCTCAAGGAAGTTATGATACAAAAACTGTTTTCATATAACACGTACGCGAAAAAACAAGATGGCGTCCCCTTCTTCAAAATACCAAGTGTTGCACACCAAATTAAGCGGGGGAACCCCAGAAAGACAATGCCATTTGTTTCAGGACATTCTGACGTTATTCAGGGACGTTATGACTCAAAAACAGTTTTCATATAACACGTTCGCGAGGACACGAGTAGGCGACCCCTTCTTCAACATACCAAGTGTTGCACACCAAATTAAGCGGAATAACGCCAGAAAGCCAATGCACTTTGATTCAGGACGCTCCTACGTTTCTCAAGGAAGTTATGATACAAAAACTGTTTTCATATAACACGTACGCGAAAAAACAAGATGGCGTCCCCTTCTTCAAAATACCAAGTGTTGCACACCAAATTAAGCGGGGGAACCCCAGAAAGACAATGCCATTTGTTTCAGGACATTCTGACGTTATTCAGGGACGTTATGACTCAAAAACAGTTTTCATATAACACGTTCGCGAGGACACGAGTAGGCGACCCCTTCTTCAACATACCAAGTGTTGCACACCAAATTAAGCGGAATAACGCCAGAAAGCCAATGCACTTTGATTCAGGACGCTCCTACGTTTCTCAAGGAAGTTATGATACAAAAACTGTTTTCATATAACACGTACGCGAAAAAACAAGATGGCGTCCCCTTCTTCAAAATACCAAGTGTTGCACACCAAATTAAGCGGGGGAACCCCAGAAAGACAATGCCATTTGTTTCAGGACATTCTGACGTTATTCAGGGACGTTATGACTCAAAAACAGTTTTCATATAACACGTTCGCGAGGACACGAGTAGGCGACCCCTTCTTCAACATACCAAGTGTTGCACACCAAATTAAGCGGAATAACGCCAGAAAGCCAATGCACTTTGATTCAGGACGCTCCTACGTTTCTCAAGGAAGTTATGATACAAAAACTGTTTTCATATAACACGTACGCGAAAAAACAAGATGGCGTCCCCTTCTTCAAAATACCAAGTGTTGCACACCAAATTAAGCGGGGGAACCCCAGAAAGACAATGCCATTTGTTTCAGGACATTCTGACGTTATTCAGGGACGTTATGACTCAAAAACAGTTTTCATATAACACGTTCGCGAGGACACGAGTAGGCGACCCCTTCTTCAACATACCAAGTGTTGCACACCAAATTAAGCGGAATAACGCCAGAAAGCCAATGCACTTTGATTCAGGACGCTCCTACGTTTCTCAAGGAAGTTATGATACAAAAACTGTTTTCATATAACACGTACGCGAAAAAACAAGATGGCGTCCCCTTCTTCAAAATACCAAGTGTTGCACACCACATTAAGCGGGGGAACCCAAGAAAGACAATGCCATTTGTTTCAGGACATTCTGACGTTATTCAGGGACGTTATGACTCAAAAACAGTTTTCATATAACACGTTCGCGAGGACACGAGTAGGCGACCCCTTCTTCAACATACCAAGTGTTGCACACCAAATTAAGCGGGGGAACCCCAGCAAGACAACGCCATTTGTTTCAGGACATTCTGACGTTATTCAGGGACGTTTTGACTCAAAAACAGTTTTCATATAACACGTTCGCGAGGACACGAGTAGGCGACCCCTTCTTCAACATACCAAGTGTTGCACACCAAATTAAGCGGAATAACGCCAGAAAGCCAATGCACTTTGATTCAGGACGCTCCTACGTTTCTCAAGGAAGTTATGATACAAAAACTGTTTTCATATAACACGTACGCGAAAAAACAAGATGGCGTCCCCTTCTTCAAATACCAAGTGTTGCACACCAAATTAAGCGGGGGAACCCCAGAAAGACAATGCCATTTATTTCAGGACATTCTGACTTTATTCAGGGACGTTTTGACTCAAAAACAGTTTTCATATAACACGTTCGCGAGGACACGAGTAGGCGACCCCTTCTTCGACATACCAAGTGTTGCACGCCAAATTAAGCGGAATAACGCCAGAAAGCCAATGCACTTTGATTCAGGACGCTCCTACGTTTCTCAAGGAAGTTATGATACAAAAACTGTTTTCATATAACACGTACGCGAAAAAACAAGATGGCGTCCCCTTCTTCAAAATACCAAGTGTTGCACACCAAATTAAGCGGGGGAACCCCAGAAAGACAATGCCATTTGTTTCAGGACATTCTGACGTTATTCAGGGACGTTATGACTCAAAAACAGTTTTCATATAACACGTTCGCGAGGACACGAGTAGGCGACCCCTTCTTCAACATACCAAGTGTTGCACACCAAATTAAGCGGAATAACGCCAGAAAGCCAATGCACTTTGATTCAGGACGCTCCTACGTTTCTCAAGGAAGTTATGATACAAAAACTGTTTTCATATAACACGTACGCGAAAAAACAAGATGGCGTCCCCTTCTTCAAAATACCAAGTGTTGCACACCAAATTAAGCGGGGGAACCCCAGAAAGACAATGCCATTTGTTTCAGGACATTCTGACGTTATTCAGGGACGTTATGACTCAAAAACAGTTTTCATATAACACGTTCGCGAGGACACGAGTAGGCGACCCCTTCTTCAACATACCAAGTGTTGCACACCAAATTAAGCGGAATAACGCCAGAAAGCCAATGCACTTTGATTCAGGACGCTCCTACGTTTCTCAAGGAAGTTATGATACAAAAACTGTTTTCATATAACACGTACGCGAAAAAACAAGATGGCGTCCCCTTCTTCAAAATACCAAGTGTTGCACACCAAATTAAGCGGGGGAACCCCAGAAAGACAATGCCATTTGTTTCAGGACATTCTGACGTTATTCAGGGACGTTATGACTCAAAAACAGTTTTCATATAACACGTTCGCGAGGACACGAGTAGGCGACCCCTTCTTCAACATACCAAGTGTTGCACACCAAATTAAGCGGAATAACGCCAGAAAGCCAATGCACTTTGATTCAGGACGCTCCTACGTTTCTCAAGGAAGTTATGATACAAAAACTGTTTTCATATAACACGTACGCGAAAAAACAAGATGGCGTCCCCTTCTTCAAAATACCAAGTGTTGCACACCAAATTAAGCGGGGGAACCCAGAAAGACAATGCCATTTGTTTCAGGACATTCTGACGTTATTCAGGGACGTTATGACTCAAAAACAGTTTTCATATAACACGTTCGCGAGGACACGAGTAGGCGACCCCTTCTTCAACATACCAAGTGTTGCACACCAAATTAAGCGGAATAACGCCAGAAAGCCAATGCACTTTGATTCAGGACGCTCCTACGTTTCTCAAGGAAGTTATGATACAAAAACTGTTTTCATATAACACGTACGCGAAAAAACAAGATGGCGTCCCCTTCTTCAAAATACCAAGTGTTGCACACCAAATTAAGCGGGGGAACCCCAGAAAGACAATGCCATTTGTTTCAGGACATTCTGACGTTATTCAGGGACGTTATGACTCAAAAACAGTTTTCATATAACACGTTCGCGAGGACACGAGTAGGCGACCCCTTCTTCAACATACCAAGTGTTGCACACCAAATTAAGCGGAATAACGCCAGAAAGCCAATGCACTTTGATTCAGGACGCTCCTACGTTTCTCAAGGAAGTTATGATACAAAAACTGTTTTCATATAACACGTACGCGAAAAAACAAGATGGCGTCCCCTTCTTCAAAATACCAAGTGTTGCACACCAAATTAAGCGGGGGAACCCCAGAAAGACAATGCCATTTGTTTCAGGACATTCTGACGTTATTCAGGGACGTTATGACTCAAAAACAGTTTTCATATAACACGTTCGCGAGGACACGAGTAGGCGACCCCTTCTTCAACATACCAAGTGTTGCACACCAAATTAAGCGGAATAACGCCAGAAAGCCAATGCACTTTGATTCAGGACGCTCCTACGTTTCTCAAGGAAGTTATGATACAAAAACTGTTTTCATATAACACGTACGCGAAAAAACAAGATGGCGTCCCCTTCTTCAAAATACCAAGTGTTGCACACCAAATTAAGCGGGGAACCCAGAAAGACAATGCCATTTGTTTCAGGACATTCTGACGTTATTCAGGGACGTTATGACTCAAAAACAGTTTTCATATAACACGTTCGCGAGGACACGAGTAGGCGACCCCTTCTTCAACATACCAAGTGTTGCACACCAAATTAAGCGGAATAACGCCAGAAAGCCAATGCACTTTGATTCAGGACGCTCCTACGTTTCTCAAGGAAGTTATGATACAAAAACTGTTTTCATATAACACGTACGCGAAAAAACAAGATGGCGTCCCCTTCTTCAAAATACCAAGTGTTGCACACCAAATTAAGCGGGGGAACCCAGAAAGACAATGCCATTTGTTTCAGGACATTCTGACGTTATTCAGGGACGTTATGACTCAAAAACAGTTTTCATATAACACGTTCGCGAGGACACGAGTAGGCGACCCCTTCTTCAACATACCAAGTGTTGCACACCAAATTAAGCGGGGGAACCCCAGCAAGATAACGCCATTTGTTTCAGGACATTCTGACGTTATTCAGGGACGTTATGACTCAAAAACAGTTTTCATATAACACGTTCGCGAGGACACGAGTAGGCGACCCCTTCTTCAACATACCAAGTGTTGCACACCAAATTAAGCGGAATAACGCCAGAAAGCCAATGCACTTTGATTCAGGACGCTCCTACGTTTCTCAAGGAAGTTATGATACAAAAACTGTTTTCATATAACACGTACGCGAAAAAACAAGATGGCGTCCCCTTCTTCAAAATACCAAGTGTTGCACACCAAATTAAGCGGGGAACCCCAGAAAGACAATGCCATTTATTTCAGGACATTCTGACTTTATTCAGGGACGTTTTGACTCAAAAACAGTTTTCATATAACACGTTCGCGAGGACACGAGTAGGCGACCCCTTCTTCAACATACCAAGTGTTGCACGCCAAATTAAGCGGAATAACGCCAGAAAGCCAATGCACTTTGATTCAGGACGCTCCTACGTTTCTCAAGGAAGTTATGATACAAAAACTGTTTTCATATAACACGTACGCGAAAAAACAAGATGGCGTCCCCTTCTTCAAAATACCAAGTGTTGCACACCAAATTAAGCGGGGGAACCCCAGAAAGACAATGCCATTTGTTTCAGGACATTCTGACGTTATTCAGGGACGTTATGACTCAAAAACAGTTTTCATATAACACGTTCGCGAGGACACGAGTAGGCGACCCCTTCTTCGACATACCAAGTGTTGCACACCAAATTAAGCGGAATAACGCCAGAAAGCCAATGCACTTTGATTCAGGACGCTCCTACGTTTCTCAAGGAAGTTATGATACAAAAACTGTTTTCATATAACACGTACGCGAAAAACAAGATGGCGTCCCCTTCTTCAAAATACCAAGTGTTGCACACCAAATTAAGCGGGGGAACCCCAGAAAGACAATGCCATTTGTTTCAGGACATTCTGACGTTATTCAGGGACGTTATGACTCAAAAACAGTTTTCATATAACACGTTCGCGAGGACACGAGTAGGCGACCCCTTCTTCAACATACCAAGTGTTGCACACCAAATTAAGCGGAATAACGCCAGAAAGCCAATGCACTTTGATTCAGGACGCTCCTACGTTTCTCAAGGAAGTTATGATACAAAAACTGTTTTCATATAACACGTACGCGAAAAAACAAGATGGCGTCCCCTTCTTCAAAATACCAAGTGTTCCACACCAAATTAAGCGGGGGAACCCCAGAAAGACAATGCCATTTGTTTCAGGACATTCTGACGTTATTCAGGGACGTTATGACTCAAAACAGTTTTCATATAACACGTTCGCGAGGACACGAGTAGGCGACCCCTTCTTCAACATACCAAGTGTTGCACACCAAATTAAGCGGGGGAACCCCAGAAAGACAATGCCTTTTGATTCAGGACGCTCCTACGTTTTTCAAGGAAGTTATGATACAAAAACTGTTTTCATATAACACGTACGCGAAAAAACAAGATGGCGTCCCCTTCTTCAAAACACCAAGTGTTGCACACCAAATTAAGCGGGGGAACTCCAGAAAGACAATGCCATTTGTTTCAGGACATTCTGACGTTATTCAGGGACGTTATGACTCAAAAACAGTTTTCATATAACACGTTCGCGAGGACACGAGTAGGCGACCCCTTCTTCAACATACCAAGTGTTGCACACCAAATTAAGCGGGGAAACCCAGCAAGACAACGCCATTTGTTTCAGGACATTCTGACGTTATTCAGGGACGTTTTGACTCAAAAACAGTTTTCATATAACACGTTCGCGAGGACACGAGTAGGCGACCCCTTCTTCAAAATACCAAGTGTTGCACACCAAATTAAGCGGGGGAACCCCAGAAAGACAATGCCATTTGTTTCGGGACATTCTGACGTTATTCAGGGACGTTATGACTCAAAAACAGTTTTCATATAACACGTTCGCGAGGACACGAGTAGGCGACCCCTTCTTCAACATACCAAGTGTTGCACACCAAATTAAGCGGAATAACGCCAGAAAGCCAATGCACTTTGATTCAGGACGCTGCTACGTTTCTCAAGGAAGTTATGATACAAAAACTGTTTTCATATAACACGTACGCGAAAAACAAGATGGCGTCCCCTTCTTCAAAATACCAAAAGTGTTGCACCAAATTAAGCGGGGGAACCCAGAAAGACAACAATGCCATTTGTTTCAGGACATTCTGACGTTATTCAGGGACGTTATGACTCAAAAACAGTTTTCATATAACACGTTCGCGAGGACACGAGTAGGCGACCCCTTCTTCAACATACCAAGTGTTGCACCCCAGATTAAGCGGAATAACGCCAGAAAGCCAATGCACTTTGATTCAGGACGCTCCTACGTTTCTCAAGGAAGTTATGATACAAAAACTGTTTTCATATAACACGTACGCGAAAAAACAAAATGGCGTCCCCTTCTTCAAAATACCAAGTGTTGCACACCAAATTAAGCGGGGGAACTCCAGAAAGACAATGCCATTTGTTTCAGGACATTCTGACGTTTTTCAGGGACATTATGACTCAAAAACAGTTTTCATATAACACGTTCGCGAGGACACGAGTAGGCGACCCCTTCTTCAACATGCCAAGTGTTGCACACCAAATTAAGCGGAATAACGTCAGAAAGCCAATGCATGTTGATTCAGGACGCTCCTACGTTTCTCAAGGAAGTTATGATACAAAAACTGTTTTCATATAACACGTACGCGAAAAAACAAGATGGCGTCCCCTTCTTCAAAATACCAAGTGTTGCACACCAAATTAAGCAGGGGAACCCCAGAAAGACAATGCCATTTGTTTCAGGACATTCTGACGTTATTCAGGGACGTTATGACTCAAAAACAGTTTTCATATAACACGTTCGCGAGTAGGCGACCCCTTCTTCAACATACCAAGTGTTGCACACCAAATTAAGCGGAATAATGCCAGAAAGCCAATGCACTTTGATTCAGGACGCTCCTACGTTTTTCAAGGAAGTTATGATACAAAAACTGATTTCATATAACACGTACTCGAAAAAACAAGATGGCGTCCCCTTCTTCAAATTACCAAGTGTTGCACACCAAATTAAGCGGGGGAACCTAAGAAAGACAATGCCATTTATTTCAGGACATTCTGACTTTATTCAGGGACGTTATGACTCAAAAACCGTTTTCATATAACACGTTCGCGAGGACACGAGTAGGCGACCCCTTCTTCGACATACCAAGTGTTGCACACCAAATTAAGCGGAATAACGCCAGAAAGCCAATTCCCTTTGATTCAGGACGCTCCTACGTTTCTCAAGGAAGTTATGATACAAAAAACTGTTTTCATATAACACGTTCGCGAGGACACGAGTAGGCGACCCCTTCTTCAACATACCAAGCGTTGCACACCAAATTAAGCGGGGGAATCCCAGAAAGACAATGCCATTTGTTTCAGGACATTCTGACGTTATTCAGTCACTTTATGACTCAAAAACAGTTTTCATATAACACGTTCGCGAGGACACGAGTAGGCGACCCCTTCTTCAACATAGCAAGTGTTGCACACCAAATTAAGCGGAATACTGCCAGAAAGCCAATGCACTT